>JAVYIG010012171.1:0-55469 GCA_035222895.1 Strongylocentrotus droebachiensis | reverse complement strand
GGGTATGTACTGTGTACACACTGTTAATGAGTTGCATCAAGTTCATGGTACATACAAATGTAGTTATTACATGACTTAAGTCTAGGCTTTGGTAGTGTATGGTAGGAACATAAAACCTGGTGGGGAGGGGGGTCTTTTTCATGGAGACAATGACTGCTTTTACAAGACACAATTATATCGACACCAATATGGTGACAACTTAAAATGGTGTACCCAATATACACAGTGTTAATGATTAGTATTTAGTTCCTGGTTTATCCTTTCTATTGTTCCTCTCTTTCATGGTCTAGTATTACTTCTCTATTGTGTTCCGAACCCACAGGGAGCTGATATTAGTCTGCCATTTCAGACCATATGTAAGGTCACAAGGCCATGAAAAAATGATGCATTATCAATTTTATGTGAACACTACAAACAGGGAATAAATTGAAGTGAACAAGAGCTCATACAAATTATCGTGTTGGAATATGAGAATCAACTATTTAAAGCAAAAGAAATTCATAAGTTTGATTTTTCTGATGGTATCTCTCATGTTACAATAATATTATTATTCTCATTACTATTCATAAGCTTATATCCCTTTGCATAATGCCCACTTGTCATAAATATGTAACTTTCAAATGTAGCTCAATGCAGCTACATGTACATTGTAATAGGGTCAGAAGTGAATGATCCACCAAAATAAATTGCAACTGTGTTTGTTTGTACCCAAAACGCCATGTCACCCAAGTTTGATGACACATTTACTATTCTAATTTAGTACTGATAATTAAGTTTTAAACGGAATAACCAGTGTTTTCATCGATTCTCATCATGAAGGCAATCTTTCCCAAGAGAATTCAACAGGTTTTGCAGACAAGACTATCCTCCATGCATACCAGAGGGTTCTTTACAGCACATGCATGCCTCAATGCTTGTATTATTCAGACTGTGTGTGTTTGACTCAGATCATTGACTGTGCATACAATGCATGTGTGTGTGTGAAAGCCACTGCCAGTACTACATGGAGTGCAGTATAGTAAGGGCCGACGCCCACCCCTGATAATACATGCTGCCTACTCAACAACAGTGAATTACCGTTGAGCTATAGGCGGGCAATCATTGCACCAGTCGATCAGTGCCGTTTGTTATTGATAGTAAAACCAAAAAAGACACTACTAAATACTACACGTGCATCATGCATTAGTAGGAGACAATACATGTACATGTAGGGATTTTGCGTACCATGCAATTTACCATGCATTTCATACAAGCATACTGTACATATTTACTGAAATAATGAAGTTTGGATAGAGGAATATAACAAATAAACACTTTGTATATATATGCTTGATGTAATTTGAGCCAATCCAATCTAATGTTGTACAGTACCCTGTGTAAAAATGTTCCTGTTGTACCCTAAGTTAATCTCTAATGCAGATGACATCTATACTCTCTAGTCTAGACTCCATGTTTGAAAACTGTTTTAATAACATTGATTTTGTCTGTTAAACTATGCCTTTAGCTATGCTTTCTGTTTCACAAAGTTGTATATGTTGTTGTATTCTCATCTATAATTATGTATAGCACCACAAGTGTCATGATTGACAGACCTACTAGCTTCATACAAAACCACTATTATCATTATTAACTATTTGAAGAGAGTATAATATTAGAAGTTTAGAAGAGATTATATTATTCAACGAGAGTTTAATATTCAAAGAGAGTATAATATTCAAAGAGAGTATAATATTCAAAGGGAGGAAAATAGAAACTATATCAAATTGCATGAGTACTCTTCATACAATTACTCCAAACTGCTGCATAATAACAAATTGACCTTTCATTATCATACTCCTAATTAATAATAGTATGAAAGCAATATGAAAGTGAAAGCAATAAACAAGCACTTGCTTCATGTACATGATTAAAGAGTGAGATGGGGAATTCCCACGTCACATGTCACACGTGATGACATCATGCCATCCTTAGCAAGTATTCCTCAGGAAGTAAGGGGAGGCCCAAACATGAGTGTTTTCTTTCTTTTGCCAATAACTTCCTTCAAGGTACCTTTTCATCACCACACCCCAGAGACATGTATGAGACGATGAGTATTGGGTAACATTCACAGAAATGTTGTACAACCAAAGAGATACTAGCTGGTATCTCTTTGGTACAACCCATCCCCCCCCCCCCCCCCCCCTTCCATCCCATCCCTGAAAATAAGTACTGGTAGGTTTACTAGACTTACAGTAGTGTACTAGACTAGTATAGGTTATGCATATATTGCATTGCAAAGTGGAAAGTATTCAATGATGAAAAACAATATAATACAGATCTTCTTTTGCCAATAACTCCATTCAAGGTACCTTTTCACCACACCCCCGATAAATGTTTGGCACTTAAAGGCAACATTCACAGACAAATTTGTATAATTCCTAAAATAAACCACACAAAAATTCCCTCTAATCTTGAATAAGTACATGTAGGTCAGTCTTTACTAGACTTACAATCTATAGTGTACTGTAAACTAGTAGTAAGGTATGTGTATTGCATTGCAGAGTGAAACATATATCAATGATGTAAAATAATATCTCTAACCATGCCTATTTTTATAACCAAAAACTGTACCGGTAGTTAAAACAAGCATGATGAAACTCACTGTCATAATTTTGTTTTTTTGAGGGTGTGTTAGTATTTTCATAACACAATATGAGTGAATGATGCCAATAATGATCACCTGTTGAGAGCTAGCAGGGCGTTACTTTGTACACTTTAACACAGAGTTAATGCCCTTCTGGACATCAACAGACAATATGAATTTTGGATCACACAAGAATATTCTGTTTGTATATGTGTGTCATCTGTTTCAAGCCGGAAGGACGTTAATTCATCTACATTGTACTTTAACACAGAGTTAACTATATGAGATCTAGGATCATACACACACATTATTGTTTGGCACAGATCTACATGTACCTGTAATGCCCTTTTGACTTTCACCAAATATGAGAGCTAGAATCTAACACAAACATTTTGAAGTACAATGTACAATGTAACTTGTAGGTTAAATGAATACAATGGATGTTTCAGATCGCACAGATGGAATAATGAGGGGTGGAGTAAGCTATCTTGACAATGAGTACTTCCCCAGTGGGGGTAATTTAATTTACGATCAAGAATGGTGATAAACATTATGAGTCATCACAGCTACCAGTCGGACACACCCATATCAATGTATGCTAGATCAAAGATAGCATTCATGTATGCTATGGTTTCAGTTCCTATATCAAAATTAGCTGGCAGATGTTCAGGTCAACAATGAAAGACTATCAGAGTAACACAGTCTAAAGTCTAAACGCAGACATTTTGGTTTTATTTTCATTATCATAACAATTAATTGTACTTTTGTAGGTTCATACTAAACGGCAAGAAGCGCAACAGTCTTAACCACTGTTCTATTCGATAAAAAAGAAAAATGCTTCATTGGCATAATGAAGTTTATCAACCCATCATCTTTTTCACCTCCAAATTTATCTCCACCTATTTTTCCCACAATATTCAATATCCAAGACCGAAGATTTCATTGAATTCATGGATACTCTTTATCCAAAATCATACTACAATACAGCAATGCACCTATTTGATATCAGTGTAACATCCATCAACACTGCCAAAATAACAAAAACAAAAAGTAGAAATACCATCTTTTAGAATACAATTTACAATCTACTACATGTACTGTATGTACATGTACACTATTACAAAAATCCATTAAAAAACCATCTGTATTAAATAATTTTTGTTTTGTTTTTGGTGTGAGTAGTGTGCATACGTGACTTGTTGCTGCTCTGTATGTGATAATACGAAAGTAAAGAAAGTCACATGAGCAAAAACCAGAATATTTTACCAGTGTTTTGAAAGCAAGCATTTCAACTGCTAAAACTGGCTGACTTCTAGTTGGAGTTTTATAACAAACACTCCAGAGGTGCTTTTCATTGAGTTTATGGGTACCCAGTAGGTGCTTTAATAGTTAGTGACTTCCACCACAACTCTGGAAAATGATTAAAAAACTAGGGATTTTGCTTGTGGTGTAAATGCCCTTGATGTCTCATGTAACAAGTGGAATTTCTGGGTCAAGACAGTCCTATAGAAAGTGAATGGAAAGGCTATAATATACTAATCCCCTAAGAACATCATTGTATTTGTGCACAAATGAGAACAGCTCCTCCCAAATTAGCTCTACTTTTTTTTCTAAGAACAACATACAAAAGCACTACTTCCTTATAAAAGTAGCCTTCAGCTATAGAGAGAGATTATAGGCCTACATGTAAGGAACATATCCTTATTATGATTTAACCTACATGTACATACACTGTATGCTGACAGTCCCACCCAATCACAAATCAGACAAGTATGCCTACATGAACGCTATTAGAATATGAAGTACTGCATGTTATAGCTCAAGAATTTCATAATATGTACCAGCAGTTTTATTTTGATGACATACTTCCTTGATTATTATAGAAATTATGGGGTTGTCCCCTGACTTGAGTGGCATTTTATCAGAACATGTGTTGTATAATTGTCATGTCTTCATGGTTGCTATCTTGAACAAATAGCCACACATGTTATACTGTTTCTTTCCATAATTAAAATGCCATCATAGTTCATAATTACACATAAAGCATGGTTCATGTCGGAGACAGAGACTACAGAGTATTAAACAGAGTTACTTGTACAGATAAATGACAGCAGGAATGCAAGGTACATGCAAATGTACAATATTAATTACAATATTAATTACAATATCACCAGAAAGGTCCTTGAAAGCTGTCCATAGTGGGACATACACATTTATAAATGACCTTGTAGATCTATAAGTATAATACTTCTTGGTCAAGTGTACTTGGAATGCCATTGATAGGCATACTCTAACAGAAAACCATCAAGATTGTGTTTCTGTTTTCAACCTGTTGAAGATTTGACCTACATGTACATTGTGGTTAAAAGGTCAGTGTCCATAAAACTTTGACCAGACAGACAGTAAGTAGTGGGTCATGTGTAATTCAATTGGGAGACTGGGAAGCAATTCATTAAGACAGCTGGTAATATCATTTCACTGTCAGTCAGTAGACTCGTGATAATTGGGTGATGAGTGACAATCTATTACAGTGTAAAGCCTATGGTTGTGTACTGAATAGCCCATGATTCTCTCTCTCTCTCTCTCTCTCCCCCCCCCCCCTCTCTTTCTCTCTCTGTCTTTCTCTCTCTACCCCCCCCCCCCCCTTCCCCTGGTTCATGCATAGTAATAATCTGCCACCATTCTGTTTCTCAAAATTAAATTATGTTTTGTCTGTTTCATAATTTACAGAGCTTCTACTGTCTAATCCTGTCTAAAGAGTAGACTACAAATAATCCATCTTTCCCTCTATGCAAATTATCTTTCACATCCCTCATCCCTCTCTTATCTATTTTTTCCATCTCTGTAAAAAAGAGCATTGTTGAAAATGCACAGTATTTAGATTTTCCTAGCTTCAAATGTACCCACCCAATTGCCTTCATTATCTGTGTATCATAATTTGTCTACACTATACAAAAAAAAAGGAAATCAAAATAAAATGAGCCTACTTGAACATTCCTATTCTCATAAGTTTGTGATCTAATGCATTTTGAATGTATATAAATGAATAAAATGTGTTGGTGTACCCGGGAGGCTTCTTATTTCTTAAAATAATCTATTAAATCTCCTAAATACGAGAGGATCAGTTTAAGACCTTGGTGTCATTGAATGATAACAAAATACCTTGCCCAGTTTGATACAGGCCTAATGATCAATGCATATTTTTCATTTACTAATGAGCTGCATGGAGCAGTGCTTCGCACACACTACAAATCACTTTATACTCATGTAGATGTATGTAGGCCTATTAAACAGGATATACCAAGAGGCCTATGAAAGCCTCGTCCTTGGAAAAGTCCCACACAAAAAACTGCCCACAAGTGTAAATATATTAATATGTAATTATGTAGTATATATTGTGCCTATGATCATACTATATGTCCTCTGCAGATTACATAGGGGTTTGACACGAGGTCCTTAATTATATATTTAGAATTATTTCTTAGATAAAGCTAGCTGACATTTTCAAGAGAGATATTCAGGACCTTCACATAAAAGATCTACAACGATCACTCCAAAATATAAGCAGGAATAAAACATTTTGTATTATTTATTTTTTATTTTTATAGATTGATAGGCCTGGCCCTACAACGTATACCAATATCTGCACTTTCCAGCATGCCTGTGAATTTGGACACGATTACTAATAGTTCTACAAAAGGCATTTGAACAAATCTCTCCTCAATCTCTATTCATGCATATATTTTGTTGATGAAAAGGCCCAAATATATGCTCAAGCGGAATACTTTAGGGCAAATATTGTGTTTTTTAGTTCTATTAAAAAAAAGAAAATTACAATATGAATCTCCACTCATGCATGTTTTATGCATATATTTTACGATGAATGTCTTTTAATCTTGTTTTCCTAACGCAATAAAAAAAAGCCATATTGTTTGTGGTTTGATATAAATCTACAAATAGGACACTGGTTAAATTTTAATGAACAATTGCTCTTTCTTTGTACACTGACTAAGTCTTTCAGTATTTTCAAGGTCCATGCCATTGGTTATACTATTAAAGTGTCAATATTTGTTTACTTCAAAACATGCCTAGTGCAAACAAAAACTGATCCCACGATGTAGTAAACAACCACTCCATTGATAGCTCAACTAATTCAGATAATATGTGGCAAAACCTCTGCACTTTCAAATGTAATTTACGTAAAGCGTGATACGCACTACATTTCTGTATCTCATAGCACAGAGCTCAGTGAATAAGCACGGACCGTTGTTGCGCACAGTTGCCATTCATTTCCACATTTTAAAGAAACGCTGTAACCTTTTTTTGCAGCGCTTTATAGCATAATACCTGAACAAGCCTTTAGTTATTTGTATACAATTTGTTAACCTTTAACGTTTGTAGAAATGTTCAACTGAAGTTCAACATATCATTACAATTTATTACGATTTAGTGAATTTCTTGATAAAATATGAACTTGAAAAAAATAAAAATGTATCTTTCAATGTATATGGCGTATGGCAAACATTGAAGAATTAAAAAAATAAAAAAACAGACAAAAATGCTCCATGTTAAATCGAACACAAAAAGTTTACAGCAATCGTGCATTGTCCATAGACTAATTCCATGATGTTGTCACAAGTCTACATCTACATTTTGACAGAGATCTAAACAGGGCAGTGTTCAATGAGTAGAGTTTGCTAAACAGGAAAACTAAATTGAAAGGAAGGAAAACTGAACACACCTCATCTGAATAAACTTCAGGAAATGTCCTTGATTTTTGTTTTCCACAGCACTTAAAATCCTCTCCATATTGACACTGAACATTGTAGTACAATGTATGTGCTTACAAGTCAACAAATAGACCAATAAAATACGATGTCATCAATATCTGCCCTTATAAATAAAATAAACAAATGTAAAAATTGCCAACTATACACGACAGACAAGAAGAGAAAAAACTGAACATTTAACCTAACAAGAAAATAGGTGAGGTCCTGTCTATTTGCAATATATTGAGGGAAGTGTAGGGATTTTGATTTTAATTTTTATTAATTCATACACTTTGTAAATTGTGATGTTTTTGTTTAGTGTTTTCGTGAATGAAAGGTGGACTGGGTGAATTAGGGCCTTTTGTTGAATAGTTTTAGATGTAAGCTTTAATATGTCACATCCTCAAGAAACGTAATTAAATCAGGGCAAACCAATTTCCACATACTTACAAAATTACAAAACTTGGCAATGGTATGAAATATTGAGTTGTTAACTGTATATTAACATTTATACATTCATTTAGAAGTTGCAGCTATCTCTAATTGTGTTAGTATCTTTTTGTGATAGACAGATGAAAACTAAACAGAATGAAATTAAGCTGTTATGATCTCTTACAAACCTGACAAATCATTAAAAAACTGGTCATCAACATTCATCCTTCTCCATCCAAAATATGGAGTCTGGACTGCCATATAAAGACAATATAGTTACCCTGACAACCACACTGTGTTCAGGTCAAAGGTTACACACATCAAACAACAACAAAATTCACAACTTCTGCTAAAAGTGCTAGTATTGACAGAGAAATATTTAGGGAAATTCAAGAACACGTTATATCTAAAAGAAAAGTTTGTTAGAGAAAGAGAAACAGGAAGTTAAGGGGAAAATGAATTTATTGTGAAGCATTTATAACAATGAAAATATTGTAAAAACATAATAGGTACATGTACTTGAGCAAGAACGATACCATCATAGAGGAACTAACTGATTTTCTTTTTCTTTTCAATTTGCACATGACCAAATTTTCAATTTCTTATTGCCTGTACTAGTATCTCATTAAAAATAACATCATATTCCATGACCTACTTGTTTTGGTCCCATATTTAAAGTTTGCATAAAGTAGTGACTTAAATATAAATCCATCATATTTTGCTCAAATACTGTACCTATAGTTTTTGTCTGTTGAGAACTTGAGGGCCAGAAGGGTATAAACTCTGTACACCCTTCTGTCTCTCAACAGATTGGAAGAAGAAGGAAAGAAACATTCAAATCGTTATCCAAGGTCTATATCGACGGCTTACTTCGAATCACCCGGTCATCATGTCTGGTCAGGTGGTCAAGTTACATGACCCTTTGTAAAACAAAGATGGAAGATCACGCGCTTTTCGTAAATTCCAGGTAAAATGGACCAGATCATTTGTACATGAGAGGGGTATATTTGTGGACATTACCACTGATAATTCGTAAATAAAGGGGCATGTTTTCCCGAAAAGGTCGAGAAACACAACCACCGACCCGACGTGATGACCCACTGATTTGAGGTAAGCCTATATTGACCACTGTGTAGAAGCAGGAGAAGATGAGAAGGTTAATATTCCCTGTCAAAGAAAGCTCTGTGGGTTAGAAATTTCAAGATTAGTAAAGGTGCGAGGAAGTAAAGACTTCAATACTTGTGCATGTGTATTCTAGCCTTGCTTTCAGCTTAAATGAGCAATTTATTCCCATCCTTTAAGTCTTGATGCAAGACTATGCATTGCAATATGCACCCGTAGAACCTCAAATTAAAATGACATAGTCTTTCACCCAGACTTACATGTTGAGAGCCAGAAGGCCATGGAGTTAATGCCCTTCTGGTGCTCAGCATACAATGTGATTCTAGGATTGAGGGGAAAAAAATCTCATATTGGCTGAATGCTAGGCTAGAAGTGTCATAGCAGGATTGAAAGTGATGGAAAACATTGGCTTGTATTCATGTAGGCTGACTGAGATAAACCTGGTTCAACGAAGTCCGCCGATTTACGAGGTGCCTCGTGTCAGGCTCTTTATTTGGTAAAAATTAAGTAATTCTGCACCAGGGTAATTTAACAAACTAAATCCAGTCATGAATTTTGGAAAAATAAGTTTGTCACTAATAGCGTGATATTGATTCGTTCATTTAGTTACAGAATTGTGAATTTTTTTTTCAACAGGAAAATGCAATTGAGCACTCCACGAAACCAGTAGAGTACCACTAAAACCATAAAATTGCGCATATCGATAAGGATGGGTTTTATTCACAGCGAGAAAGCCTTTACACTAATCAAGTGTTGTGTCAACTATAATTCAATCATTTCGCAGCATGCAACTTTCGCGAATCTGAGTCAATTGTGAAATCACTAACATTTTGAGCACGCAAAGTTTTTGATTTTATGCCAATGTGTCGTGGTCTAAATCTCGACTAAAGTTAGTACGCCTTCATGAATACCGGCCAATTAGTTTATACGATGAGTATTAAAGCTGAAGGAATATTCTGGAAGGCAGATAGGAGGACACATCAAAACTAGAAAGAGAAAGATAGAACATTGAACGTAAAGGTTCCACATACCAGTCCCGGGTCCAGATCCAATTGTTTTTCCACCCTTTGACGGTGTTGTTTCCAGGGCTGGGATGATACATTGGGGGATAGGGACATTCATATCAGTTTAACTTGGGGTCACAAAAACATCACAACGAACTTAACATAACCTCAATAATTCATTTCACTAGGGCTGCCTGAGCTAGAATATCAACCGACAATCAACCGACATGTACAGGTGTAGGCACATCAATACTTTGATCTTTCGTAATTGAAGTAATTAAGTACATGTAGATCTTAATGTTGCAAATCTTTTCCTATTTCCACCAAACTTTTACCAAAAAAGTGGATCATTTTGTTGCAAATTGTATCCATCAAACCCCTTACGACTCTATGAAATAAATTAAATTATATATTTTAACTAGGTTACTTAATCCTTATAAAGCAGCAACCATAATTAAATCACATTATATCATTTTTATAAAATATACAGATTATTCATGATAAAAGAATGAATCTAGAGCAACAAAAAGAACATCCCCCTTCTATGTTTGAAGATTTTGTCATTAACTACATCTAAAGATTGTCTAGATTGGGTTCAGGTTTTTCCCGTTTAAATGGAAAGCATGATTTAATATATATGTTTACCAAAATATATATCTGAAACAGATGTAAGCTCTTTAGCAGAAATAAAACCAAATAAACTAAACAAAACAAAAAACAAAACAAACAAACTTGCATAAAATCTAAGTTTCTATATTCTATACTCAGTTACCATCAAAATTGAAACAGCAAACAGTTTAATAGCAACTTAGATCAAAATCAGAATTACTAAAATAAATTACGTTAAAACGTTAACAAATTAGATTTGAACCATAAATTTCTAAAAATTCTAGAACTAAATCAATTCTTGAAGAAAGAAGTCAGTGTCATCTGGAAAAGAAAAGGAGACATTAGGACAGAGAAAAGTAGAAGTTAGAATGAGAAAATGAACAAAAAAAGAAACAGGGTTTGGGGTATGATCCAGGAAATGTTATTGGGTAAAATATGACCAACAATTTACACCAGTGACAGCAGAACAATGTTTGATGAAGAAAATAGCTGCTTTTCCTGTGAAAAAGGTGTTAAGCTCAGGGTTTTATTGGGTATTAGTTTGACAAATGTTTTTGACACCATTGCCACAAAAGAGATTTGAATATACATGTATGTGCAGCTGCCAAGTAATTGGGAAAAAAGAGAAACTGAAGTTAGTCGATAACTAGGAAATAATTAGTCAGCCAGAGAGCAAATTTTGTTACAGAACCTGTTTTTGAACTTGATAAATGTTTGTCAGAGGGCGAATTAACGAACAGTTCAGCAAAGAGTTGAAGTAGCGAGACAGAATGATAATGTACCAAACATTTGCATTAATAACTGAGCTATAATAGCATTCAAGATAATAGGCCACCAATAGCATCTCACTTTTTTCCTTCGCTATTCACCTCCTTCTCTCTCCTCTCTCTTCTCTCTTTATCACTCTCTTCCATGTCTTGAGCACATGACCCATCAAATGATGTGAACATTGTAGTAATTGTTCATCTTTAGAATCTTAAAAAAGTGTACCAATCACCTAAAAGAATAATTTGTGTACAGATAGAATAATAATAATAATAATAATAATAACTACATTCATATCATGCACGTATCCATCCCAGGGGATGCTGAAGGTGCCTACAAAGTACTACTATTACCCTGGCTTTAGCCTAGCTTTCCTAGCACTAAAAGCATTAAAGGAATAACTTTCTACCAGGTACCCATTTACTACACCTGGGTAGAGAGTGGCAAATGAAGATTAATGTCTTGCCAAAGGACATAAGTGCTGCGGCGGGACTCGAACGGCAAACCATGTGACCCACAAAATATCTAAAATCAGCGTCTACAAACTTTACCCACCATAACATGGGCTATAAAAAAGGAGTTTAAGATGTATACATAAATAAGGCATAAAACCCCACATAAAGAACCAAAATATTCATGACTTGTAACCTACTACTTTTCCTCATTCATTCATTACAGAACTTCTCAGAGATGTAGCTCTCTTCATATTTAGACACAGCTTTAAACGCTTGTCAGATAATCTGAGGTAGCTAATCTGCACTAATCCCCCTTAAGCTCTAAATTGTCAGCAAAGATTTAGAGGCTAAATTTTCCCTTTCCCTGTAATGCTGCATTTGCAGTTCAATAAATTGCATACCCGGTATCCAAAACCATGTTTTCAGTCCTCAAATGTATCTCAAGTATACAAGTATATCCACCTTTTATCATGCACTAAATTCTTTGAAAAGAATGATTATCAGATAAGTTTAAAAATTAATTTTAAGGAGTCCTAATTACAAAACATTTGTTAAAGATATAGCCCTAGTTAAGTTCAGCAAATCAACTCTTACATATGATTTAGAGGATGTTGCAATTGTATCAAATTATCAAAAAATAATTAGTAGAGTTCCAAGATTGCTTTCAGGGCATGCATGGGATATAATAAGAAGTAAAAGTGCAATCACTTCCTTATAGCATCTATGCCAGTCTGTAACAGTGTCAGCGGCAAAATTACCATGAAGGAGTTGCCAATTTAAGGAGGGAAAACTGATTAATTTAGAGAAAAGTACACTCTGAACTGCTATGGGTAGAATACGAATCAATAACGTCTAGTTTGTTGTGGTAATGACCTTTCTACCAAGGTAGCTACAATCACTTCCTTATTGCATCTAAGCCAATCTGTAACAGTGTCAGCGGTAAAATTACCATGAAGGAGTTGCCAATTTAAGGAGGGACAACTGATCAATTTAGAGAATAAGAACACTATGAACTGCTATGGGTAGAATACGAATCAATAACGTCTAGTTTGTTGAGGTAATGAACTTTGTACAGCTTCAGCGACAAAAATTAACATGAAGGAGTTGCCAATTTAAGGAGGGACAACTGATTAATTTAGAGAATAAGAACACTATTCAATTCTTATTTATTTCATTTCCAACAGAAAGGTAAACAAAGATACATGTTTTTCATACATAATTCCTTTTTTCTGGTAACTATACAAATACACTTTGCAAATAATAAAATTATTACAACACTATGAACTACTATGGGTAAAATAGGAATCAATAACGTCTAGTTTGTTGTGGTAATGACCTTTGTACCAAGGTAGCTAAGCTTCTTTTGTTATGCTGATCAAGGTTGTAAACCTCTTGTATTGGTGTAAGTGAAGGGACGCCAGACAAGGAAGTGATTGTGTAATCATCGAACCGATATGTCACAATGGATACCCTGTACATGTATGTAGTAGTATTGTACAATGTACATGTAGTACATGTGCTGTTGTCGATGTAGAAACAAGGAGCAAATGAGTCTCATTCTCTATGGTGCACAATGTATGTCTGAACCCTTTGCCTAGGAAGCCAGATATGATAGTCCCTGCATGTATTGAGTCTATGGGGGTAGTTGAGAATTTAGTAGTCATCGTGCTATAAAGTTATAATGCTAATGTCATCATTATAGATCAAATGCATATCATGTGCACAATATGCACATTGATAAGGAATTGTATGCCACTGTACCACCTTCAAAATATGTTTTTCTACCCTTTGGATATTTTCATATTTTCCATTTTTGACAAATATCGGAAGAAGAATCGTCAAATTCTTATATATTTCACCTTACAGTTTTCTACTATTTGAATATTTTGATACTTTCCATTTTTGATAAATATCAGAAGAATGATCGTCTTCTTATATATTTCACCTTACAGTACGACTAGAAATTTCTCTAGACTACATGGAGATCCAAAATGTCTAAACGTGTTGTGTTACAAAATTCTCCAAATCGTCAATCTATAGATCTCAACTCTTCAGAAAAATATAAGATATAAGTATGCATGGAGGCTTGACCCACAAACAGAAAATGAAAACCTGGTTCTAGTTCGTAAAGTTATGAACCAGAGCAAAATAACACTGAGTTCCTTATAGGAAATTCAGATGGTCATATCTCAGCCAATACTTAAAATATTCAATTGGCTTTTGACATTTGGCCATTATTTGTTATGCTCTTTCGGAAAATGAAGAAAATATTGAGAAATTCTAAAAATAGATTTTTGATTACGTCACACTTCACAACTCTATACATACAAGAGAGTCTCTGTCCAATGATATATGTAGGCTCCTACATAATTATAGAGAGATAAATGTTTAATATAAATGTGCTCCCATAACGGTGCATATAGATTTATTGAACATTACCATGTTACATGTTAGATTATAAAAACAAGCTACTCCTACTTTCAACATAACCATCCAAGGCATCATCATATTAGGTAGAAGAAGGCATTCCTAGCAACTGCAACACACAAACTCAGAAGCATGAATTCACAAACTCTTTTTTCAATCGTACTCTTATATCTAAATGGAACAACCTTCTCACTTTCACTGTGAAACAACCATCAGTATCCAATTTTAAAAAAGCATTCTTTTCAGTTCCACAACTTAAAATTAAAAAGAATTAGACCCCTCTCTTCGACACACCTCCAGTCAAAAATCCTTTAGGAGTGTTTAGGATGATTACCAACCAAGAACCAGTTGCCTCGGTCGTAAATATTGTTTCCCTGGGAGATTTAAAAAAAATGAATGTTTGAAATGACAGTGTTCTATATTTGTAAAAGTACCTTATTAGCATCAAGCGAACAGTGTGCTCACATTCTCTAGGACACTTACAAACTCCATTAGTGTGGTTCAAATGCATGCAAGTTGTTAATAAGTGCAATTGAAATATCAATCTCTATTTGATTGCTATCAAGTTAAAACTATTAACAAGTTAAATTTGTTAAAATGAAAGCTAAAAAAGTTGTAAAAAGTGCTTATGCAATGTTATAGATGAGATAAATATTTGTTAGCAATGCATTGTGGCTCTAACTTGGGACCTACGTGTACATTAATTCCATTCAGAAGAAGAAAGTAACTTTTAAGTTATAACAGGTCTCTCCCTCCCCTACTTTGAAATCATTGTTATCTTTTATAATTAGGCCATTATCTTTCCAGGGCATATTTTCAAACGGTGTCTTAATTTCATTAAAAAAAAAAAATCATACATTCAATTCTTTCCCTCCTTTGATTAAAATGTACTGTTCACCTTTTCATCATTGTTTAAATTTGAAGAGAGAAAACAAACAATCAAAATAACAAACTTTGGTAGAATAAGTTAGCCATTTGTTTGATCAGGGAGGTGGGCCCTGGTTTGATGAATCATTAAAAAAGTAATCAAAATTCTTGAAAGTCAAACAAAGATGTCGATGCTCAATTTATTCAAAAAACAAATTAATCAAAATGAGAAAAACTCTTTTGAAAGTGAATTCAAACATCTTGAACAAAAATTCCCCTCACCTGGCGTAGCTGTCGTACTTCCTTTTGATGTAAATGGTTCTGGTGTGTTTAGAGCATATACATAAACGTTAGAATTGTCATACTGTATATGGATGATATATATAAACAAATTATATTTCTTGTCAGTTTCAAAGAGATAACAGAACATCCAAATGTTAAAGCTTGCAAAGTCCAGAACAATTGAATAGAATATATTTAAAGAGTATATGCCTAAAATGAAATGGTTAGAATCAAAGGCTATTCATTTGGCGGCTGTAGTACTAGCAAAGAAAGTCATATAAGATATATATTAAAGCATATTAAATATACCTATGAAGAGTACCCCTTTCTAGTTTCTACAACCATAACTTTAAGAATATAATTTTATTCTTTACAAGATACATAATGGCAAGTTAAATTACCAGTCATTTTAGTTCCAAAGTTTGGTTTGAAAGCATAACGTACATGTACGTTCTAAAGCAGAATAGGGTTCTAATATACATGTACATGTATAGAGTATAGTATGTACAAAAACATGACTAGACCAGATTCAATGCGACACATGAAAAAAGCTTTAACTATTTAAAGCAAAGTGAAGAAAAGAGTTGGGTATGAGGTTGGTCTGAGAATTTAGGTCTTTTTTACTCTCTACAGAGCTACAATGCATAGTTCATTTCTAAAACAATACCATACATTTTCTGCGGGTAGGAAACAGTGGGAAATTCTACTTTGAATGTTTTAATTTGAAAGTAGAGGACAGGGTAAATAAATGTGAAAGGATTTATTGAAATCTATAGAAACAATTCATGAGTACATTGAATGCGACATGTGGAAGTTCCTTGTGTTTTGTGGTCTAAAGCGAAAGTTAATGTCTGTGAAAAAGTGAAATTATTTTGCATCATATTAAAAAAAAAACATGTGCATCAACTACAGACCAAATAGTTGGAATTAATATTTTGCAAAGTGTATCTGGAATCATCATAATGATAATGAATAGAGTTACAGAACAGTTACTATCAATACTACAAGTTAATATGCCTTTCAACTAAATGTTAATAGCAAAGGTTACGAATAGTCACTTACATGTACCATTAACAGTGGGAGGACATAACTATTAGTACATGCAAATTTGTGTGGCCAGAAAAATATCATGCATGATGAATGGCTGTTAGAGGGAATACTGATATGAGTTTCATGCACATGAAAAAGGGGGTGAACAGTTAAATGTGCGTCAAAAGGATGACAAAGAAATGAAGAAAACAGAAAATGCTGACACAAAAGAGGCCAGGAAAAACCAATGAAAGGGAATTTCTAAAATATGAATAAATCATGTCTGACGTAAATATATTGACTAAAGTCATATAAGCTAAGAATATGAAAATAATCACAATGTTTCATGAAACAATTTCATCGCCTATTTGAATAAAAATTAGTTCTAAATTTAATAAGCATTTGTGTAGATAATAATGCACACAAATGTTTGTTTATATAATGAGAATACCGTAAATGAATGAAATGAATGATAGTAGAACGGAAGGAAAAAAAAAAGATGGACATACCGGTCACTGTAGGAGGGGTAGTTGTTCCTGTTCATGGTATGGGAAAAGAGCAAAAAGAAAATAAAACAAATAAAAATGGGGATGTTAGAAAAATAGCCATTTGTATGACACATGCACAATTTCACCCAAGAAATATGTATATGTAATGATATTGCTAATGTATGGGGTGTTTTGGGTAACTGTAGTTAATTGTAGTAGTGTGGTTTAGTCACTATTGTCTACCCATACTGAACGTGTACTAGAGGTGCAATCTATAGGTAGTCAAATTTTTTAAACATTTGATTGCCGATGTGGAGGCGTCATGGTCTAGTGGATATGTACCGGACAGTGGTTCACACAGTTCACTGTCCAAGTCTCGCAGAGGCACTAATGGCCTTTGGCAAGACATTAATCTACATTTGCCACACTCGATCCGGGTGAGGTAAATGGGGACCTAGCAGGATATAATGCTTTAAAATGTTTGAGCACCATAATGGCAGCCATGCTAAAGCCAGGGGGAAGATCTGTGGAGCGCCAATAGTATCAAGTCTGACAGACATGAGCACTATACAAGTAAACCCACCATCTGTATTATCATTATTAAAGTGAAGATCAGGGGTTCAAGTCCAGGCATGGGATGAACATATTCATGTTTTTCAGCAAGTCATTTCACATTTATTATTTCACCTTTGCTCCATTTATGAGTGTACATATGCATGTACATGTATGGGTACATGTAACTGTTGAGTTGTGAATGTGTGACCGTTTTAATAGTAAAGCAAGTGCTACATGTAGCATCCTAGCTAATATTGTCCCTTGGGGTTGAAACCGTTTACTTTGCCTGCAGTAAATCCCGCATCCTTTTCTACATTGTTTTTTTTTTAAAATTAATTCCTAATAATCCTAATAAATGTTTACGGTAATGATATGTTTGAAGCGTGAAATCTGAATTGCTACCGTCATTCAGATGTATTGGGATGTACATGTACTTCTGAAATTGTCGCCCAACACCAGACCGACAATCAACTATTAAAACAAAAAGTAAGACAAGTGTGTGAGGCTGCATTCTGTTGTATTGTTGCCTGTTTTGGAGTCAGTTTGGCACTGCAACTAGGGTATCAACCTCATGCCAACATAATGACCACATACTTATGTCCTCGTGCCAAAAGAAAATATTAGCATATCTTTAAAGTTGGGATAAAGATTCAAGGGGTACAATAACTTATCCCTTATTACATGCCGAGCTACAATGCACTAATCAATTGCTCCTCTCATAGAGTACCGAAGTGCTAATGTCATATTCACTTGTCATTCAAGTCACTGGTTCTAAACAACAAAGCCTGCACATGAATTTCACCGCGAGCAACACACTACTTAAAAATTTAAATAGTTTACGGAAAATGAGACAACTTTTTCAATATATTGCTATTATAAGCAGTACATGTACTACAGTTGTACATGTATAATCTAATTATATTTTCTTTTAATATAATCACTTGGAGTATAAACTAATAAGTGTATTCAAATTTCAAACCATATATATAATCTCATTTAATTTATTCTTCTAGTGGGTTAAATGAGGGTCAAAATTATTTACAGAAGATGTAATGTCCAAAACACTATTTTCAATTGCAAGTTGTTCCTAAAAGTTCAGGAGATGATTCAGATTACTGATAAAGCCCCTGTAAAGTGTTGGAAGCCCCAAATTTGCCAAAAATTTAATTCACTTAAATTGTATCATAATGTGAAAGAGAATGTCATTTAAGACATTCCAAAGAAAAAGATTGAAAAATACATAATTTGGTCTGAATAATACAAATATAATATATTCAATTGCTTACTATACTGTAATTCTAATGTTATTCTGTTTTCATCCTTCAATTATCTTTTCTTTCTATATTTCCTTATGTTATCCTTCTATCACTGGTTCTTCTATTTTGTCTTCTCTTCTTGTTCGGTATTCCTCTTTAAGGAGCAAAATCTAATGCAAAGCTGACAAGTTGTATTTTGCATTTTCAGTATTCTTATCCCCCAAAATCAGTATTTTTTCTGCGTGAAAAAATATACATGCATATCGGCAATGTTCGATCACTTATTACGTTTCGTCCCACACGTAAACAATTGTGTTGTACAACCAACAAATTACTTTGTGTTAAACTCCTGGCTTACTATATGATTTACATGTATATACACATGTAACTAAAACTTGTCAAAAAGAGTGTTTTGTTCTACTGTTCGTTTTTCATATCATAAGAAAATATTAACACTGACACGCACGCTAAGAATTATTTTTTATGGGGGCTTCTTTTCCCCATTGCCTAAAAAAAACCAAGGGACTACTTGCTGTAACAATAAGTTGTGTTGTTCCTTAGCCATCATACTACATGTACTAGCAACCAAATTGGTAGGTAATATGTTATTTAGTTTGTTTTTTCTGTCCCAAATTGTTATGGACAATGCAATCCCATTTTAGAAAAAATGTAGGCCTAACTCTGTTTAAAATTGTGTTATTTATAACTAATAAAACCATTAAATGTGAGTGAATATTTTTACTGTTGTCCCACATACCAATGTATTTGTTATAACGAAACATGCAAAATCATAGCCGTATTTTTTTTCCTCGTTCTAGACTCTAATTCTAAAGGCCAAGCCAAAGCTAGTTTCATTTTGTAGACTGAAATTGATGCCATCACCCAGGCATCAATGACAATGGGCCTGGCAGCGTATATAAATAATACAATTTAGACCTAACTAAACGGTTGTAAGAAAAATTCTGAGGTATAGGAAGTTAGGAACATCATTTATATAATTATTTACGTTTTTTTTATAACAATATTCAATTTCTGTCTACGAAACTAGGTTTATACCGATTTTACATGAAAAAATCCGGCATTGATTTTGCACGTTTCGTTATAACAAATATATCGGTATGTGCGACAACAGTAAAAAAAAAATATATATATAGATTCTACTCACATTTATTGATTTTAAGTTATAAATAACACAATTTTAGACGGAATAACATTTTTTTAATGGGATTGCATTGTCTATGATAAAAATTTGGGTCAGAAAAAAGACTAAATAAACATATTACGTACCAATTTGGTCGCTACAGTTGTAGCAGTTCAGCACTCGTCACTCCCAAATACTTTGCTTCATACTGCGCGCGCGCCGCTGGAGGTGAGCTGAGCTAGTTTCTGTGTATTGTGAATGTGTGCAAACTGTGTATGCATTATGTGCACGAAACTACTATGTACTCCGTATTTCCATCGGGGGCCTGGACAGCCGGCCGCCCGGGAGCTTAGGCGGATACCGCGGTGTGTAGATCTAGCTACAGTAGGTACGACCGCCGATCTGCTGCAATCATAGACTAATACACAATTGACACAGCGCACTGACCGCCCATAGACTAATACACAACCGATTTTTTTTTCTTCTTCTGTATTTTAACATGAAAAAACGTACGTCCGTATTTTAAGTTGATTTCCGTACGAAATATGGTAAATCCGTACTACTTGGCAGCTCTGCTAATGTAACAGAACGATACTGTTGAGGAGTCAAACCCCATAAAAACTTGTAAAAGTGCAGAGGGAATCTGTTGAGATGTGGTTTGCTGAAGAATTTTGAAAGTGAGAGAGATAGAGAGAGTTGGGGAGGGGGCAAGGAACAGACATCATTCTTTAACATGGCAACCTATGAGGATGCATATCTAGTTTTTTAAATGGGCACATTAGGCAAAAACTAACCATTAAATTATGTCATTTTCCTCTCAGGATGGGCACCATTTTCAATCACAAAAGGGAAGTGTCATTGCTAAATGTAATGCTAAAATCTGGTAGAAATGGATTTTGACATTGAATTTTGGTATGTGAAGTACATGTACATGGACAAATGCAATCAAAGTATCAATTGAAAGCTTAGAACTACTACTATACACAAATAGCAAGGAACTATTCTCAGAGAGCTCACAGTTTGCTCTTAAAATACAATAACAATTTGCTTTCAGATTTTTTTCTTTTTTCTTGGACAAATTAAAATTGCACAGTAATTTCACTTTAATTTGAGAGCATAATTGTATAGAATTGAGACACACACAGACACACACGCATGCACACCCACAAATCCAGTTTATAATATGAATGCAATGAATGAATTAATGAGCAACATGCAGGCCTCCAATTAGGTGTTGTTGTGTTGTTGTTGTTGTTGTGTTTTTTTGGGGGGGTCAAGGCCACTTTGCTTAAGATCACCTTTAAAAAAAAGGGCACATGGCTTTGGAATTTAAAAAAAAATGCATTTACAGTTTAGGTATCCCTTGACAGTGTATTCAAGAAAAGAAAATAATAAAATTGAAATAGCTTAAACTAGTAATCTAAATGTTCTACCTTTATATTTTAGTATTTCTTACTTTATACAAAAAGTCAATTACAACTTCATCTAATGTACATGTTCATCTACATGTTCATGCACTTATCATTTCTAACCAACCAGAATCAATACTAAATGACATTACTGGTACACTTTACAAATAGATTTGCTTGTAGTATTGTTATTATATCACGGAAGATATATTGAGCGAGAACTAATCTTGACCCTCTTACATTCTAAAATAGTTAATATTCACTTTACACAATTTAAATCACAAAATGTCTGCTCATTGCCCCCCCCCCCTTTCAATGCATAATAATACTCTTGAAGCTACATGTACATGTATACAAAGAGAGTGGAGTTTTCAGAAGAAAGACAGATTCTCCCTGACAAGAATAGCAACGAAGGTGAAGACATTACTCTCAACCTAAAACATTGATATGATCCTACTAAAACACATCCTAACATTCTGCAATATGATATACTGTATCACTCTTCAATTTGAACCAAGTGTTTAGGATTAAAAGGATTCCTGCCAAACAGCTTCCTCAACAACCACCTCGACCCCCCCCCCCCCCCCCCCCCCCCATAAAAAGAAATCTCTCCCACAACATCTCAGTTCAATCTGAGGGCTACACAGGGAGTCACATTTTGGTTCTTTGCAAACAATGGTTTCTAGTATTTCTAATACGTCTTTTACTAGAAATAAATTCCCCTCCACCAAGTTTATTCATCTGAAGAGCAAAATGTCGTTTTCCTCAGAGCATGTCCAAAAATATTTGTTTTCACATTAACAAAATGAAAATGGTTCATTTTGGTATCATTAACATTATTATTGAATGGTCACATTGTCTGTTTTGAGCCGGAAGGGTATTAATTCATATACTGTACTTTAAAGTGTTAATGCCCTTCTGGCCCTGAACATAAAATGTGACCATCAAGATATTATTCATATTTGGATTGAAATACATGTAAGGGCAGGTCCAAGCTATTGTCCCCTCTGGGGGTCAAATTTCATCTTTATATATATTTAACAAACTATACCTCATTTTAAAGCTGAAACTATGAATTTTATGAATCTGATAAAAAAATGAAAAAATAAAAAAATACGAAGAGTGCCAAGGTCACAAACTTCGATTTGTATTAATTAGCATGACGTACGGGACATTACATTTTTATTTTTGTATCTCGTTTGAATTATTTGTTTAAAATTAAATATCTCAGGAATTGTAGACCATCATGCTAGAAAATAGGAAAAAAATATATAAACTTTCAAAATGAATTAATTATGCAAATGAGGTAGGTTCCAAAGTGTGATGTCCCGTACGTCACAATTTGATCATAATTTGTTTAATTTTAATTATGAAAATATTTTTTTTTTTTTAAAGATATTCTAGGAAGTTCTAATTTAGATGAATACCTAACAAAAAATAGGTTTAACAAAAATTACAAAAATTCTGCGTTGATTACATAATCAAATTAAGAAATGTGACGTACGGGACAAGTGTGTGACGTACGGGACAACCCCATATAAAACCAATGCAAGATGTGAAAAAGGAAATGACCAAAAGGAGAATATATACTGTGTTAGGAAACTTGAACATTCCAACTGGGTCCCTTCTAGGAATTTACTTGTTTGTAACTTTGTACTAAATTTGATGTAATTAGTCTTCAAGCCAGACCCCTGGTATTATCAACTTTGGTATTTTGCCAGTTGATGTCCCCAACATTGGCAGGATGCTAAATATGTAAATCATAATAGTGTACTAGTTCCTGGAATGAGTCTAATCAAATTATAAGGTAGTAGATGCACCAAAAGCTGGCTTTTACAACTCATAGATGCTGCAGGTAAGAATCTTAGCACATGTATGCTATCAAGCTCTCCATGTGAGGTTTTCTTGATATTCTATTTAAATGTCATATATGATGGTAGGGCAGGTCCAAGCTATTTGCTTTGTGACGTACGGGACATTCAGAGACTTTAAACAAGAAATAACAATGGATGACATTATTTATATGGCTATCTTTTGGTATGAGTCTGTGGCTATTATGGCCTAGTTCATTTGTGGAAAGTTTTAGTTCTGACCAATTCATGAATTAATTTTTAATGTAATTAATATGCTGCGTGACGTACAGGACCAGAGAATTTCTGACTTTTTCAAAAATAAGTTCATCATAAAAGTTCTCTGAATTTATTAAGTTATGAGATTTATGGTAAAGATATCTTAATTCATTATGGAATCAAGCATTAATCACAACTATTACCATATTTTTCTGACCTTTCGTTGTTATGTAATATACCAAAACATAAATGTGTGTATGTGACGTACGGGACACGTGACGTACGGGACAACTTTTCCCTATGGGAAAATGCATTGAAATGAAGAATTTTCGTCAAAATTTGTTAAATGTGAACAATTTTAACTTAAATCAGTGACAATTAGAGTGTTTTAGAACCCAATTAGATCCTCTGACCATCACTTAATATCCTCTGTGTTAATTTATGGGGTAAATCAATCAATACAAATATTACTTTAACAAAGAAAACAAATTGAATTAATATATTCATACACACTATATTAACATTTTTATTCCATTTACCCATCTATCATGTGCAGTCATGCTTCTTTTCTCATTTCTTTTATCCACTCCATTCAACATTGCAAAATGTTTTTAAATCATAATTAATGAAGAAGATGAACTTGAACTTGAAAACTTTTATTTAAACTTGTTTGAAACACAGGGCACACTCGGCACATCATATTTTGTCAAAGAACATTTCTTATGCTCTACGTGTTTGTGAACAAAGATACATTAAAAATGTGAAGTCTTTTCTTCATAGCTTGTTTGAATTACTTGATAGTAATATCATAGAATTTTGAAGGAATTCAAAGATAATGCTGAACATATTGTCTTTTTTAAATCCTTTTATCACAGATTAGAACATGTATATGTTGCTGTCATATATTCAAGAATTTTGATGTACATTAATGTAGCCTACATGTTTGTGAAAGATGGATACAAAAATATAAATCTTGAATGTATTTTGTATTGATTAAAGACATCTTATTAACACCACCAGATATAAGAAATTAAAACCCTAAAGGTTTGTGTGACCATTAAGAAATGTTCTTTGACAAAATATGATGTGCCGAGTGTGCCCCTGTGTTCAAGTTCATCTTCTTCATTAATTATTATTTAAAAACATTTTGCAATGTTGAATGGAATGGATAAAAGAAATGAGAAAAGAAGCATGACTGCACATGATAGATGGGTAAATGGAATAAAAATGGTAATATAGTGTTTATGAATATATAATTCAATTTGTTTTCTTTGTTAAAGTAATATTTGTATTGATTTACCCCATAAATTAACACAGAGGATATTAAGTGATGGTCAGAGGATCTAATTGGGTTCTACCGTAAATCTCCGTGTATAAGGCGCACTTTTTTGCCGCCGAAAAAAATTGAAAGTCGGGGGTGCGTCTTATACACTTATTTCTTTCTTTTTTTTTAGTTTTTTTTTTTAGTTTCGATTTATGGCGCTATGCCTGGCAATGTCTGCCAGCTCAGTAATCAGTGTGTTGACTCACCACTCGGAAACTACAACAACACTCAAATTTGTCTGTCATCTTGGTTTGAAAGTAATCTTTCTAATAGATCTCAATATGTAGTTTATAATAATAATTCCTCAATTTTATTTTCTATAACAAATGGTGTACCACAAGGTTCTATCCTAGGTACTCCATTCAAGAAATTTAGAGGATGCTATTCATATCATGCATGACTATTGATGTTTGGCATAGAACACAGTGTTTCTGCTACATGTAGGTGATGTGATGAGGCTGGTTTGAGACACTTGGTATCATGAAGCCTTAGAGTCTGGACCTGTTTTTAATTTACATTAAACTGCACCTCGATGTAAAATGAAGGTCCTTCCCCGCGTGGGTTTTCGGCAACAAAACAACAACAACATCAACAAAAAAAGATTTTTTTTTTTTTTTTTTTTGTCCCCAAAATAGGGGTGCGTCTTATACACAGGTGCGCCTTATACACGGAGATTTACGGTAAAACACTCTAATTGTCACTGATTTAAGTTAAAATTGTTCACATTTAACACATTTTGACGAAAATTCTTCATTTCAATGCATTTTCCCATAGGGAAAAGTTGTCCCGTACGTCACGTGTCCCGTACGTCACATACACACATTTATGTTTTGGTATATTACATAACAACGAAAGGTCAGAAAAATATGGTAATAGTTGTGATTAATGCTTGATTCCATAATGAATTAAGATATCATTACCATAAATCTCATAACTTAAAGGGGCATGTTCCCCGTATTCCAGAGGGCGTTCAAAATACGTACCCGCTGGCGGACGGTGCTAGCTGCCTATTGACATCAACAGAATACGGCTCTTACGCAGATGGCATGTTCCGAATGCCCGGACAATGCCGATTATCGCATACATGTGCCGAAGTAATACCAATCGCAGTTCGGCTCTAAGATTCGGCTGCTGTTTCCGCCCACTTTCGTGACGTCGCGATCGGCAGCAATCAGCTGGCTTGGCGAAGGCAGGCCAGGCCGCGCGTACTTTGATTGACAGCTGTATGCAAATTAGAAGTCGACCTTCGGAACCAAGATGGCGATGACTAGAGCAGCGATAACTACACTGGCGGGAACATGCCCCTTTAATAAATTCAGAGAACTTTTATGATGAACTTATTTTTGAAAAAGTCAGAAATTCTCTGGTCCCGTACGTCACGCATCACATTAATTACATTAAAAATTAATTTATGAATTGGTCAGAACTAAAACTTTCCACAAATGAACTAGGCCATAATAGCCACAGACTCATACCAAAAGATAGCCATATAAATAATGTCATCCATTATTATTTCTTGTTTAAAGTCTCTGAATGTCCCATACGTCACAAAGCAAATAGCTTGGACCTGCCCGTAAATGGAGAGAAGACATACTATCAGGGCTTAAATTAATCCAAGGCCACCAAAGCCATGGCCTTGGATGCCCCTTTGATTGGCCTCAATGCCCCTCTCATTGGCCTTGGAGATTTGTTGTGCCCTTTCCAATTCTTCCTATATGTGCTGTAATATAGGAATGTGCCCTACAGAAAAGTGGCCTTGCCCTAAAAATATTGAAATTTAAGGCCTGTACTATGTACATGTAGGTGTATGAGATCATTGCACGAAGATGCTCTTGATATTTGTTTGAATATAAAGTACCGGTTTGAATACATGTACCGGTATGTAATACATGTTATACTGTACATGTACATGTATGTATGCATATGATTGGTTTTTGTAAGATTACAAATATATTCTTGTATTTGCTTTTAATATGCAAACATAGTGATCTACGCATATGTAGGGTGTATACTGTACATGTATGCACATGTAGATCTTCTAATAGACACCATTGTATCACCTTTCCCCAAGAAACAGTGATAGAAATAAAAGAGAATACATACACAAAAGGATAATAAACAAACAGACAAACAAACATAAACAAACTCTCATTCCACTGATGATATAAAAGCAAATATTGACTTACTGGTTGGGTCATATCTAGTTGGATCACTTGTTGTATTTCCAAGATAATTCCCTGCTACGCAAGTGAAATTCGTATAGAGGTCGAATTCTAATTCTGGAACATCCACAAAGTCGTCTCCCGTTGAAGATTGATGTATCAGAGTACCATCGGAGTATATGTAGTAGTTCCTTATGTTTGGAATAGGTTGGGTTGGATCAGCAATGTCACATGACACTCTGAGGCTTGGGTTAGGGGACTGAAAGCCGACCGTTAAAATACCAGCACTGGGCTCACCTGAATTAAAGTAAACATGAACAATTAAAATATGCACTGATGGGATAACTTAAGTCATAATTCCCCTACATGTAAAACAAGGATGAAACTACTTTGCATTTAGTAAGATGGAAGGGGAAAAAAAAGAAAACAATCGATTTAAGAATGACACTGAAAGATGCATGCTTGAGCAAACAATGTATCTTCAGCGTGCAGCCTTTACAATGTCCATTGTAATCTTCTCATTTACATTTTAGGATGGGGGAAGAGGAGGGTAGAGTGAGAAAAATACCTCTGAATTTGTACCCTCTTGTTGATCTGGCATTAAAAACTAAAATATTCAAGGTATATACATGTAATCTGTTGCGAGACAATCAGCTATTACATACATGTACACGTACATGTACATGTACATGTATATCAGGAGATATTTAAAGAGATGGTTCATTGAAATGTGGAAAATGGGCAAATTACACCTCTACAGATTGCTGAGAACAAAATGAGCAAAGTTCTTTTGAAGCCCTCACTGTTGTGAGGAATAAATTAAATGCAATTTAATTTAATGCAATTTAATGCAACTAAAATATTCAAGGTATATACATGTAATCTGTTGCGAGACAATCAGCTATTACATACATGTACACGTACATGTACATGTACATGTATATCAGGAGATATTTAAAGAGATGGTTCATTGAAATGTGGAAAATGGGCAAATTACACCTCTACAGATTGCTGAGAACAAAATGAGCAAAGTTCTTTTGAAGCCCTCACTGTTGTGAGGAATAAATTAAATGCAATTTTGTTACCATTTCCTGAACCCACTCACTATAAAGTGAATTGACGGCGTTATTTTACATGCGAAACGATGACGTCACAATATGAACAACCTACATCACACATTCGGGACAATGTTGGATAGCCATTGCAATTTTCAGATATGGGTTAACGTTGTTTGTACTGCCAGTGGTGATATTTCCTCTATTTTGGGCATTTTGAATGAGATACACTGAATAAATGATACTTTCTACAAATGTTTGCTTGATTTTTATATTTTTTTCCGTCACATTTGAGCATAAAAATCGGAAAAATAATCACATATTCTGAGGGCACTTCAGCGTGTACATGTACATGTATGTGTCTGATCTGGGAAGGCAAAGGACATTTTGCATGCTGACCTAACGACTCTTTTGGAGTAAAATAGGCGACAAATTTACATAGAATTGTCTAGATATTCATTACAAAAATGTGTGATTAGGCTGATTAATTTACATTTTTTATAAATTAAGTCGTATAGGACCTGATAAACCGAGAGAAACAGATCAGTCCGGTTCGCGATTCACGGCTAGCTCGAGCGCCGGGCTACGCTGGCTAGCAAGCTGCGCTAGATGTGATGCACGCAAAGAGGTCAGTGTATTGCACACATAGTACATGCACAGAGTACGCACGCACAGCTACTAGCTACGGGAAACTTGAACGCTACATCAACGATATATTCACTCGCTTTTTGGAAGTTATATACCATTTATCTAGAGACTAACGTCAGATTAAGAACCAAAACCATGCCATGAAGGAGCCTTCTGGAGTATACTCAAGTATGTTTTCGTCCATATCCATATTTCCAGGAGATTTTGATGAAGGTAAACAGCGTTAGGTATAAATTGGTACGGTACTCGAGAGTCAATGCAATACATGTGAATCACACGCAAACTGCATCTCGCACCGTCGTCAATCATTTCAGCTGAGCGGCCCGCTGTTCATATTGTGACGTCACTTCAAAAATCAGCTGACTTACAATGTTTTCTGGGCGTTGAGTGGGTTGATTTTTCGTCAAGTTCAATCAACTTTTATAAATTTCGCTCGAATGTACAAGTTACACAAATGTAATGATTTTACTCAGTGTAATTTTTTGATTGCAATGACACCAAATTTACCGTAGTCAAGTTTGAAATCAATAAACCATCTCTTTAAAGTTTTCTAAATTGATGAATACTTCCAAGTTATCCTAAGAAGAATTATTAACATTGTTTGTGAGGAGCCAGAAAGGTCTTATCTTATATCATTTTACATCAAATGAACATCCTTCTGACTGCAAACAGGCAATACTGGTATGTAAAAGTAATCGTTTCTATGAATTAGTGCCAACAATTTGGCTATAGTTGATCTCTTTTGTTTTATAGCAAATTATTCTGTTCAGTACAAATGATCAAATATGCAAAGAGGTCGCTAAACTTACTATGCGTTTCAAGAGTAGCTGTTACTTCTCCATTGAGGCTAGATTCATTATGCCCGGTGATGACACATGTCAATGTTTGACCATTGTTGACACTGGTAGCTTGAAATGTGCAGACGCTCGTCTTACTAGACAGACCTGGTCCAGGAGTGGGGTTCGCTTCTCCTGGATCATCACATGGTATAGTACCATCACCTAACATCCATGTGATGGTTTCTTCTGGTCTACCTCCTATAGCTTCACATGTTGCTTCAAATATGTCATTAATGTTGCTCTTTATTGGACTATCTGGCGATACGTTCCGTGCCGATTCGACTGTAAATCAAAAGAATTAACACATATTAAAGGTGCTAGGTAATACATTTAATAACATCACTACCGGTATATAAGGTGTGACAATGACATTTAAAGGCCTTCACCTTTCATTTAAATGTGTCAATCAATCTCACTAGAAAATGCTTCAAAACAGGTAAAGATTTTCACCCCTAACCCCATGTGTACTTCAGGGTAAATAATCCCCCCCCCCCCCCTCCCATGTGTAATGACAACTTTGGAGTAGCCGACACCCAACATGCAGACATGCTGAGGTTTTTCTAGACTATTCCCCTGGGAGGCGGTATGTAGATACATACATGTGAATATAAGGCTACTAAACGAGAGACTTTTGTGAGTTGTAAATGACAAGAAATGAACATGTATATTTAAGACATGAATCTTTTGTGAAGTACAAAAATACAGTCTTGTATTAATTGTGATTTGTGAACTTTTCATACACAAGAAAGTTTCTGTTTGTTGGTAGTTCGTTCATAGTTGGTACGTAACGCAACAAATTCATGTTGTCTTGTAATCATTGAAAGAGTCACTTGAATAAAAATGTTTTAAAGCATATATTTACACAAAAATATATTTCAGTGAAGCCATAATGGCAATTTGTAAAGAGATGTTAGACCTCAGAAATATGTATTATCTTAAATTCTCCTCCTAGTTATAGGCCTAAAATAGCAACATATCTCAAAATGAATCACCAAGTACCGGTATGGTTTTACTAATGTGGCTTTTTCTTACATTCATGTAGTGTACATGGAGGCCTACAAGGTACAGGTATATCATGTAGGCCCTACTTCTAAGAATACCAGAAAATTCTTTGCATAGATCTACCATGGTAAATTAGTAGAGTACTTGTTTTGTTTTGGTCCTTTTCTTTTGTCCCTGATTGACAGATTAATTCTGCCAGGTTGTCCATGTGCACCTACAGTATGCATTTATATTTGTACATACTGCACATGTATGTACAGGGATGTAACCAAAACCTCTGAATGAAGAGTGGCATACACCGCAGAGACAGAAAATGGGATTTCATTATCATGGCGTACATGTGTACATTCAAAATTAAACTCACAGCTGTTTTTTTTTAACCCATGGATCCTCTTTAGGTACCGGTATGTTTAACCCAAAGATCAAATACAAATAAACTTAAATGAAGAGTTCTATAGGCCAGGGCGGGCAGCACAGAAACGCTGTTAGTAGCAGGTTTGTTAGCGCTAACAAGTCTCTATCAAAGCAGTCACTAACAACACGGGTAAAATGACAGCACAGAAAGCGCTGTTAGAGCACTGTTAGTGGATTTGAGCCATAGAGTTAGGTAAAATCTATGATTTGTGCGTATATGTGACGTCATTTCGGCGATTTGCGCATGCGTCGGTCGTCTGGCGTCGTCAGGCCAAATTTGCGAACCCGTTCATCGATGATTTGGGGTTCGTCATAATGACGTCATCTTGCTACATCGCAGCGTAAACAGAAAGAGAAAGTGATAGAATGATAAAAACAAAGAATAACATAAGAGAAGATGATGGAAGGAAGAAACAAAGGATAAAATAAGGAAAGACGGAAAGAGAAAGTGATAGAATGATTTTAAAAAAGAATAACATATGAGAAGACGATGGAAGGAAGAAACAAGGGATAAAATAAGGAAAGACAGAAAGAGAAAGTGATAGAATGATAAAAAACAAAGAATAACATAAGAGAATGTGGAAGAAGAAAAAACAAAGAATAACATAAGAGAAGATGATGGAAGGAAGAAACAAAGGATAAAACAAGGAAAGACAGAAAGAGAAAGAGATAGAACGATAAAAAAACAAAGAATAACATAAGAGAAGATGATGGAAGGAAGAAACAAAGGATAAAATAGGGAAAGACAGAAAGAGAAAGTGATAGAATGATGAACTAGATGGAACTTCGACTGCGCGCAGTCGAAAATGATGCCTCCGTCATAAAGCAATTTTACAAACCAAAACAGAAGAAATTTTTCAAATTCAAGTTCAATTGTAATCCATTAAAGATACTATGTCCCTTTTGCAGCCAACCTCAAATTCTGTAGAACTTTGCAGGGATTATGAATATATGTCATGTATGTTCTATCTGTGAAATTTAAACGTTAGCAGTGTCCTAATATTCAAATTATGCAAGGAAACCCGTTTACTTGCTAGACTTCACTGTCAGACACTATTGTCAGTATTGAGTGAGTGACTGGCTTTTTTCTTCTTTGGTAATAACATACATAAAATGAGCTGTAAAGGATTTGTCTACATCAATAACCTACTTCTTGTAATGGCCAAAATTAAACTGATTGAATCTTTGCGCAGCATAAAACGTACGACCATGCGGTACAATGGTCTGAAAATCAAGACTATTACTTATTGGCTCTATAGCTCCTAAGTCGACTTGGCAACTAATAGTCGTTACATATACAAACTGTATGACCCTTTGATCTTTGACCTCATGACCCTAAAATCTACTCAGTTCATTGGCTCTGCAAGATGTCCTGAGTTAAATAGTAATCCATCTGTCAGTTCTAATGAGAATGCGTTCACAAGCTATATTTGCATACATAATGAGCCCATGACCTTTGACCTCATGACCCAAGAATCTACTCAGTTCATCGGCTCTGCAAGATACATACATGAACAAAGTTTGGCAGGAATCCATCAATCTGTTCTTCAGATAACGCGATCACAAGCTGTTTTTGCATACATAATGAGCCCTGTGACCTTTCACCTTTGACCTCGTGACCCCAAAATCTAATCAGTTCATCGGCTCTGCAAGATAAATACATGAACAAAGTTTGGCAGGAATCCATCAATCTGTTCTTCAGATAACGCGATCACGAGCTGTTTTTGCATACATAATGAGCCCTGTTACCTTTGACCTCGTGACCCCAAAATCTAATCAGTTCATCGACTCTGCAAGATACATACATGAACAAAGTTTGGCAGGAATCCATCAATCTGTTCTTCAGATAACGCGATCACGAGAACGGGACGTACGTACGTACGTACGGACGGACAACCCGAAAACATAATGCCTCCGGCTACTTCGTAACGGAGGCATAAAAAAACAAAGAATAACATAAGAGAAGGTGATCGAAGAAGAAAAAAACAAATAATAACATAAGAGAAGATGATGGAAGGAAGAAACAAAGGATAAAATAAGGAAAGACGGAAAGAGAAAGTGATAGAATGATTTAAAAAAACAAAGAATAACATAAGAGAAGGTGAAAGAAGGAAAAAACAAAGGATAACATAAGGAAAGACAGAAAGAGAAAGTGATAGAATGATGAAAAAGGGAGAAAGTTATAGCGCACGCAAGAAATTATTCACTAACATTGTCACTATTGGTGCCCCTCGCACTGTTAGTGAGTTGTTAAAACATTACCACTACTGTTAGCTTCTGAGCGGCCTTGAAATGTTAGGCTAACAGCGCTAACATTACGCTTATGTGCAGCCAAAACAGGGCTATCGGTACTGTTAGTGCGCTGTTTGCGTTTACAACGTTTCTGTGCGGCCGCCACAGAACTACATTATCATTCAGTAAAATAGATTGTTCAAAGTTTCTATGACCTACCTTCTACTGTAAGTTCTGCTGAATCATCGCTTTCTGATCCTTCAGCACATCTATACTGTCCTTCATCTTCAATCAGAGTATTACTGATTGTCATAGTGGATGTACCCTCGTTTTCTGATACACCAAAATTGACATATTTTGGATATTCCAAGGGAATGGTACTCGGATTCCCATTAATGAAGATAGTAAGACCCCCTACTGAAAGGTCTTGCCATATGAAGATATCTGGCGCTGGTCCTCCAGTACAGATGTAAACTGTATCACTCCCTTGCTCTATTGCAGAAGGACCTGTCAGAGTCAGAGATTGGCCACATGTTGCTGAAATTAGGAAGAGAGATTTTGAAAATATTGATTAGCCACTTACAGTACCCAGTACCACTAAATGTAATGCAAATTGTAATATTTCACTGCAACCCCCCCCCCCCCCCCCTCTCCCCAAAAAATAAAATAAAAAAATAAATAAATAAAGATTTGAATAAATGTTCAAAACTTCGAAAGAGAAAACAATATTTATGTAAGCCTTTTCGTTTTGTATACCGGTAGCTCAATTCAATCAATTTTGCTAATAATAATCTAAATGGAGTACTAAATACTCAAGTACTTGCACTGTTGACAACTACTTGAGTACGATTTCTCGTACTCGAATACCCGGCCGCCATTTCTTCTTTTTTTGTTGCCGATTTATGCCCGCCCGCCCACCCACCTGGCACTGTGCCGGCCGACCGACGCTCACCCGTGCCCGGAAAAGCACAGGCATGGTACCGGGAGTAAAAATGTTTTCCCAGCTCAATCATACACGAGGTGTCACTGTCAACTCACCACTCAAAAACTAGGATCAAACTAGCTGCCAATGTCCAGATTTCTGTTTGAACTTGGAGGATAATTTTTCTGTCATCTTTACACGGTTATGCACAGCCTTCTAAGTTAGAATCTTTGCTACTAAACTTTGTACACAATCTAATACAGTTTGAGATTATTTCACTACCTATTCACTCATTTCTTCATGGCAGTACTAGTAACAAGTCAACGCAAAGCGTAGCATCCCCTCGCAGGGTACAAATGGCCTATATATACATCAGAACATTGGACTATACTATTATATTAATAGGCAAGGAAATTAACCACAATTTCACATATATAATTAGGTGTTTTTGCATATTTCATGAGCTATGACCTTTCACCTTTGACCTACATACTCAGAAATCGAACTTAGGCTATACATGTATTTTGATACCATGTACCTTCATATCAAATTTCATTAAAATTTGACAAACAATACTGAAGTCATGGATCGGAAACCAGATTCGCATATTTAATGAGCTATGACCTTTGACCTACATACTCGGAAATTGAACTTAGGCTGTGTTTTGATATCGTGTACCTTCATATCAAATATCATTAAAATCCGTCAAACATTACTGAAGTTATCAATCGGAAACCAAATTTGTTACGGACGGACACACACACGGAAGGAAGGAAGGACGGCGGCGTTAGTACTATTTCCCCTCCGACTTCGTCGGCGAGGGAAAAATAATGTGGACCTACATGTAGGCAATGTTGAAAGACCATATACAATTACCACTTGCCACCTAGTCAAGACAATCTTTCCCATTATATTAATCAGCAAGAATCCTAAACAGGTCAAGCCTCTTAAAAAAGTGAAAGATATAAATACCTTGGATAATAGCTAGAAATATGAGAATTGTTGATCCACAATCCATTGTTAGATATATGCATGTGTACAGTCTCTGCTTATAAGATTCTTGAGGGAATGTCCTGACAGCAATGAGCGTCCTTTCACTTTCGAGTATTTTGTTGATGCAATTTCCTGTATGAACAACAACAAAAATATAATATATTAAGAATAATCTGAATAATCTGGAGAATCTGGAGAATATGACAATATAAATTCCTTTCTAGATTCCATGCACAATTACCCGTAGTAGATCTAGGCTATAGCCAGTGTTATAGCTAGAGACTTTTTAGTGGTAGGCGCAACTTCACCGACGCCATTTAAATCCCAAATTCCAACCTCTGCAACATCGCAATCACAAGCTATAAACACAAATACATGTGCGTACTAGGCGTTGATCAAAACAAGTTCGGCTCAAACCCAATCAATCAAAAAATGAATACTTTAATAGTGATAACATCGGACAAATTTTACAATATAAATGATGAAATAAATATAGTATTTTAATTTATTTCTTCTGGAAAATTACAATCTTTTTTATTTACCTTATTAAAAATAAGCATTTATAAGAGCAGTAATCGAACGAGCCTGGGCGGCCATATTGAATTTACCCATGTGCATGTATACGTATAATACATACTGGTATACTTCGGTACGTACGGTAAATTCATTATAGCAGTTTTCGTGAATCATTACATATTTACACAAACAACACTCTGCAAATCTTTAAAAATAATCATTTATTGTCAAATTGAAAACAGGAATCTTGTACAATTGCAAATAAAACATGATTAAAGACGGAAATATGAATGTAAGTACTTCTTTTCTTCACAAATAGTTACGTTTAAAGCAGGTTTTATGTGAAATTAGTGCTGGGCGTGAGTGGTGGACGGAAATCCCCCGTGCAGGGCTGGCTCGCCCAGCGCCGCCCACCGTAGCTATAACGCTGGCTATAGCCATGACTAAAAGCAGTGTGCCTCATTTTGCCCTTAATAATAGTGATTAGTATGGTAGAATACACAAGTTTTTGTAAAGGAGACCTCAATAGAATCATCAGACAGCCTGAAAAGATAATATGACAAGAATTTAAATTTAGAGAGTTATGTCGAAAAAGGGAAGTAGAAAAAAGCAAAATCCTTCCTAAAGAATGATCAGCAACCCTTGAACGAAAACTATATATAGCATGCGGTCCGGTACCCAGTACAGGTACATATAATGTACGTAGCTCCATACGAATATTAAATGAGGAAGGTATCATAATCATATGTACTGTTTTACAGTTCTGAGACGAAAATGGGACAACTTGTATAAGTAAGTCCGTAAATTTCTCATTTTTAAATAGTTATTCTTAATTTAAGAACTTCATATAGGAATATATACATGTACATGTACATAGTATTTGCCTATCTGGGGGCCGTTTCATGAAACCAACTCCATGACAGTCATATCTTTGTCGGCGACCTACGGAGATGTCATGAAGTGGATAAACCATTTCACAAAGCCATGACAGACATGATATTGATATATCACGATACTAGCAGCTCAAGAACATAGTCTTTGTCACGATCCATTTGATTTATCACGAATAACCCAAAACAAGTTTTGGGGCTAAAATTGTTCAAAAAGAAACATACATATAAACTCTCCTAAAATAAATAACAAATAGTGTCATTATCAAATGTAGATCATCAAACGATTTGCATATTTCTGTAAAGATTCTTAAATTGAAGAAAAACCGGTGAGTGTTTTTTTCTCGACAATCCAATCAAAAGGTAGTTGAAGGATACCGTAATGTGATAGTTTATCAATACATACTTTTTTTGTTTATTGTGACGAGGAATTTTAGCCAAAATACCTTTTCTCAGCCAGTTTTTATTCTAGAGTCTCATAAATACTCGTTATATAATTGATTTGATATTGAAAATATAATTTGGAAGAAGTAATTAGAGAGGGAATAATAAATGCACATAGGCCCCAAAGGTATGATGGTATCCTAAGAAAAGACTATGGATCGACTATGGACAATGGTGTGTAACATTCTTATCTCTTATATGTTATAGTTTAATGATTTGTGATTTAATGTTTATATTCAGCTTTTTAAAATTTCTGTATAATTTGTATTATCACTTCTTTACATTTGCATTTCGCATCCCAGAGAATTACGTACCGAACTCGTCTATATTTTTCTCAAAATGATAGTGAAACTAATCGTACATTTCGCAGCCCATTGAATAGCAACAAACTGACTTGTGATGGCGCTTTACAGCAATTAAAAAGATATGACGGGTTCGGAGCAGTGACAACTCATTGTCGCGGAAGTTGTCGCTCATCTTGGCAAAGACGGCTTCGTGAAACACTTACATGTAGCTGACAAGTTGCGTGACAGTGTCGAGATGTCGTTGATCTTGTAGTTATGACGGTTTTGAGAAACGGCCCCTAGCTTTATAGATCAGAAACTTAGATCTAAATAAAGAAAATTGGGGGAGAAAATGTCGGGAGCCAACATTACAAAAAGATGTCCAGAATTGGCTATAGATTACCCCCACGGTACGAGATCTCTGGCGTACCGTCTGTATATGGGGAATGTCAACAAATGTCAGTTTTATTAACGAAATGACCCATATCAGACGGTTATTTCTGTCTAAGACAATTGATGACATCTAGAACTAAGTAAGTTAGAATCAAAATACAATTTTTTCAACCTAGACAGTACTAGACTATTGATGTTAGAAAGAATAATTTAAACATTCAAATCCTGAGTCTACTGTCATTTAGTGTCAAACTTGCCGATCAGCCACATCGTCTTTATTGCGTGCTTTTGTGACTTTATGTGTGTAGATCTAGATCTATGGACTATTCGTGTGTGCAATTTTGCCTATTACTAAACACGTACGTAGTAACGTAGTGCAGTGTTACTGCTAGTAATAGTAATAGAGGACTCACTCACTCCAGCAAAGAATAGAGAGTCAATGCTAATGCGTATTGACCTCTAGCACTGCATGCTTGCTGTGAGGCACACATAGGAGCATCACTATCCTGGCTGTGTAGTAAAAGATGTGCTTTTGATTCTCAACATTTCAAACACCACTGTACAAAACTCAAGTGATTTCACTCAAAATCGGTACTTTAGTGACAATTGATGACACCTAAATAGCAGTAAAATACATTTTTTTTAACTTACTGATGTTAAAAAGAATAATTTAAAAATTCAAATTGTAAGTCTAGTGTCAAACTTTGCTTACAGCTGCATCGACATGATTGTGTAGAGGCTATGCCATATTGTGTGGTGTGTGTATTTGTGTATGGGTATAATAATACCTGCCTGAGGCCTCTCGTCAAGAAAATTAAAAATGTGTGGCGCGACCCGAGGGAAAATCTGACCCCCCCCCAAAAAAAAAAAAAAAAAAAAAAGTAAAAAAAAAATAAATTTAAAATAAATTTAAGTTCACAAGCATTACAAGTAATTTGATGAATTTTTATCATGGTATTATATTCTGGGTCATTGTCATATTTACCCTTGCACTAAATAATAAAAATTATCAATGTTATTCTATCTGTCTATGTTGGAATTTGTGAAATTTGTTGTCCAATGTTACGAAGAAAACAAAATGAGAATGATCCTAGTTGTTTGGATTTTTTAAAGCTGTAATATTAAAAACAATATTGCATTTTCTTATTTTCACAAAAATTGCAGTACTCAAATTTCTGCAAGTCTTTTACTTTATTCTATTCAAGTAAAATAAATTCTCTGTTTCAAAATTAAATTTATACACCCGTCAATGAAAGTTTGATTTGAGGTCAACACACACACAGACTAGACCGCTGCGCTAAGCTATGTGCACACAATACCATACCTGCCAACCCTTACAAATAATTTGGAATATTCTGTTTTTTTAGATTTCTAGGACCGTAGGACGGTAGGACCTGAAAATCCAGAATATTCTGATTTTTAAAGAATGCGTGGCGCTAGATCGGGCGAATGTACGCGAGGGCCTTGCTAGTCCAGATTCAGTCCGTTCCTTGTTTTTATTCTTCTATCACGGAGGGAATAATAATAATGAGGTAAGCCCTGTCTGAAACCTTGGACCTACAGTATTATAGGTCCATGCTGAAACTCTACACGCACTGCTCCGATGGAAAACATTGGGTGGAAGTCCATGTACATGTTTGTGTTTGAGTGCGGTATGGTATGTAATCCCGTAGGATTTTTGTGCCAAAGTTGATTTTTTTTTTTGCTGTTTTGGCTTCAAAAGGGTCCCAATTGGCCAAAAATGATGGGGTTCAAATTTTCAGACCCCTCCTTCATTTCTATGGGGGTCCATATTGGGCGCCAAAATGGCTTATACGCGCAATAGGGAAATTTGGTGTCTTCGGGGAAAATTTGAACCCCATCAATTTCTGATAGCTTGGACCCCAATGAATCCAAAAATGCAAACAAAAATCAACTTTGGCACAAAAATCCTACGGGAGCTGTTTCAGTGACATATCGTACCACACTATTTTGCCAAAGAGTAATATCCTCCTTGGTTTGGCCTACTACCAGGACTCCCTGATCTCTTCACATACATGTACATGCAAAGTTGCAAACTGTATCAATAAGATTCTGACTTGCAATCACTGCCATTTAATATCTCTCGTTGCTTGAATAAATCAGCGGTAAACTTAAGATGGTGGTCTCCTGCATTTGTCAATTAAGTTGAAATGATTTGTCAACTAAGGTATATTGAATTGAATTGAATAAAGGTATATAATTCAATTGACTATATTATGATATGATCATATATGTATTTTGACTTTTGTTAATGTCTCTCGGTTACTTAAATGATGCAGAAACGAAATAATGATAATATCGATAATAATGATAATGATGTGAAGGTCGCATAATTCAACATAAAAACTCCAAGGCATTGGAAACAACATATTATAAATATGTCCTAATTACAGGGCTTAAATTAATCCAAGGCCCCCAAGGCCATGGTCGTGGATGCCCTTTTGATTGGCCTCAATGCCCCTCTCACTGGCCTTGGAGATTTTTTGTGCCCTTTCCAATTTTTCCTATTTGTGCTGTAATATAGGAATGTGCCCCTCAGAAAAGTGGCCTTGTCCTTAAAATATTGAAATTTAAGGCCTGTAATTACTATACAATTCTCTTTCGTTCATGGCTCGTAATCGTTGGAATGATGAGCCACAGCCAAATTTGATTTATATGTTTTTGTAATACATGGCAAACTTTCATATTTTCTTTGGAGCGTATTGAGCTAGTATTAGGAATTTGGACCACCAAGATTATTATCATTCTTACGTCTTTATTTTTCCCGAAGGACGGGGAAAAGGGAAATCTTGTTTGGGAACATGATGATCTGAACAGGGAGGGGGGGTCGGAATACTTCAGGGGTTAGGAGAGGGAAATAAGAACGAAGATCTGTGGACGAAAGACATTAGTCCATCATATCGATATTCTCTTAATTTCTAGAATTTAAATTCCAAATTCTTCTTTAGACTTAAAATGTTTGCAATCATTCATTTTCCCTTTTTTGTTTCTTTCTTTCTATTTTCCTCCATTTTTTCCTATTTTATCCCCCCCCCCCCAAAAAAAAAAAAAAAAAAAAAAATCTATAATTTCTTGGCTACATATATATTGTTCTATTTATTGATTTTCAAAGCATACTTTGTTCATGTTATATTGTAAAACAGCATCTGAGGAACTAACACTTCAACAAGCTCTGCTTCTATAGTTAGTTCCTTTTTTCTTGTGCTTTTTGGACTATCCATTAGACTTGAATTTCGGCTCATGATATTCTTTATTAAATCTGAAAGGTTTGTGCCCGGTTCAAAAATCTCCTGGATTTAAAATGATAAACCCTTCGCACTTAGAAATAAGTCTTATAAATGAAAAGAGTATATTTTGTAGAGATTTATTCATGTTAAAATTATAACAGAAAAACCTAGTCTGTGAACAGTATTGTAAGTGTGGCCTTGATAATTTCATTTACTTATAGTCTAATATGAGGCAACATATTAAGTGGGAAGTGGTGAAAATAAAAATGAACAGAGATCTGCGGACGAAAGAGACGGATGGATGAAGAAGAATATGTAAATTATATCTTAACATTTATCTTGGACATGTTAATTTTGACGTTAGTAGAGCATAATTCATATTCCAATTAAAGGGCGGAATAAACCTAAATAGCGAATAATAATGAGTTTAATAATAATGACAATAATGACAACGACAAAAAAAACGATAACAAAAAATAATGATAATGATAATAATAATAATAGACTTTATATTCTACATCATTCATCTTAATGGTATTATAATGTGGATTTTCATGTTTTGATATGGGGATCAAGTTAGTAAGCCAGTGAAACAAAATCAAAAAGCTCTTCGGCATGTTCAAAGTGTAGGGAATGGGATTCCATTATGTAAATATAACGATCCACTCGAGGATTTTGTAGATCGGAAATGCCGTAAATGTTTGCTACAGGCATGCGTGTATGCAGCCTGAGGGGTGTGTGTTTCTTTTTTTGGGGAGGGGGGGTTAAACATCCCTAAATGTTTCCGTCCACCCCCCCCCCCCCAAAAAAAAAAAAAATAAATAAATAAATAAATAAATAAATAAATAAATAAATAAATAAATAAATAAATAAATAAATAAAAATAAATAAATAAATAAATAAATAAATAAATAAATAAATAAATAAATAAATAAATAAATAAATAAATAAATAAATAAATAAATAAATAAATAAATAAATAAAATAAATAAATAAATAAATAAATAAATAAATAAATAAATAAATAAATAAAGAAAGAAAGAAAGAATAAATAAATAACAGAAAGAGAGAGAGAGAAAAGAAGTTTCCGGAACTCCCGCTGAACTCTTGAAATGATAATTTCACATTTGGGAAATTGTGTAACATTTATCTTTGTGTTTTCTCCAAGTAATCTTATTCAGCGTGATCTTTCGCGTATCATATTCTCAAATAAATTACTATATTCATACACTTTATGTTTTGTTCAGCGGTGCCGTGCTAATTAATTTTGCTCGGGTGACAAATAACCAGGTGACTCTATATTGGTGCTAATGTATTTGTATACAAATTTCCTCATTCCGTTTGTTCTAAATTACGTTTTTCTCTACTGCCTCACAGTTTTCCATCTACAACACTTGCGTAGGAACCGGGGGAGGGGGAAGGGGGGGGGGGGGGGGGGGGGGGCGGGAATATCAATCCCCAAACTTTTATGGCAGAAAACCCCTTATTATCATAATTACTCCTAGTTTAAAGTGACTAAGAACATTTTTTCTTCGATTTCACCCAAAGCTCAACCGCTACGATCGCATTTGATGTTATTATGATTTTGTTTCTCATATAAAGATCTTTTAAGTCTTTCATGATTAGGATTTGTTTTTCATCTTTATAAGATGTAATTCAGGTTTCGCATTTCGACTTCACAAATCTTAACATTTTTGCTCGCTCGCTCACGAATAAATGTTCAGACCATCAGCAGGTGTCGTGGACGAGTGGATATGTCACCGGACTGTGGATCACAAGGTTCGCGGTTCAAGTCCCACCGCGGCACTAATGTCCTTTGGCAAGACATTGATCTACATTTGCCACTCTCCACCCAGGTGTTAAATGGGTACCCGGTAGGATGCGAAAGCTAATGTGGTTAGATTAGCAAGTGCGCGCTTGTAAAAAAGACACCTGGCTGGAATGCTCCCCAGGGAGTGGAGAATGTGCATACATTGTGTGCGGGTAAGCCTGAATCCTATGACCGGGGTAATCTGTAAAGCGCTTTGAGAGGGCCTTCGGTCCTGAAAAGCGCTATATAAGAACTAGCTATTATTATTATTATCATCACACCCAACTGCAAAGTATGATGATTAAGCAGTATTTTGGGCAATTTAAAGAGAGAAACAAACTATGAAATCATCCCTGATAATCTAATCACAATGTAGGGGTACAATATGGCCTACCATTGTCTATAAATTGTATATTTGTGCTTTGAGGTTTCCCTTTGTGGGTGCCCCTTTTTTCCGGAAAGTACCCTTTTTGTTGGTGTCCCCCCCCCCCCCCCCCCCCTACTTTGGAAGTCGCTCCGCAAGGCTCTTGTCCACGGTAAGAGGCAACTGTTAAATCTCGAAGAACAAAACCTTATCTCTCATGGCTATACTCCCCATATTATGTCTACAATTTCCATTTGGTGTTTTTTAATTCATGATGAATTGCTTGTAAATTGCTCTAAAAAATGTCATAAAATGCACTAAAATAAGGCTGATATTGCACCAGAGAGAATCTAGAATCCCAGAGCTTCTAAGGCCCTGGACTCCAGCATAAAGGGACTTCACGCATCGCGCTGGTGATTTTCAGGGTGAGAGCTTCAATGCCCCCCCCCCCCCCCAACTTCAAGAAAGCTTCCTACATGTAGCTACGCCTATAATCTAGAATGCCTATTTTATCAGGAACCTATAATCTACAAGCACTGCTTTACAATAGGTTCCTCACATTTTACTTAATCGGACACGTGAATTGAGTTTTTTTTTGTATATATACCATTACCATATGATTTCTATTTCATATGTCTGTCTCTAACTTACTATAAAATGTGGAGAGAAAAAAAGAAACTTGAAAAATTTGTAATGCAGGAAAACCACAGGTTTTTTAAAGCAAGGATATCGAAATTCACGACGTTGGATGGAATAACCTCCTCCAACACCTTTCCTGTTTGGTTGCTTCGCTACCTCGCGGGGTCACATTAAAGATAAACTTTAGTACTGGTAATGCGATTGCATTGTGAAAGAAAAGGTGTGGAAAGGATCAGAAACAGTTGATCATGTAGCATGTAAGTATTGGTGTGCACTGCAAGGTTCTGGAGTCATCAAAATCATAATAAATTTGACCGAGTCTTGGTAAAGTAACAAGCACATACACAGAAAGCTATGTATGGGGGACAACACGCATGGTGTCGGGGTTGGTACTACCTTGATTCCTTGTCTTTCTATGCTCATTACTCAGCCAGTATACATTTTCTTCCAAAATTGTTTGGCACATGTCATTTATTTGTAATCTTGAACATTCAGTGTAAGTTTCGTTTGATTCTGTGAGAAATAATTTTCTTTTTTTTACCAGTACTCAACCTTATCTTTAATGATGCCATCCAATAATATTTCTAAACACCCCGTACGCCACTGGTTACAGGTATAGACGTGTGACCATAGTTCGCGTGTGACCTTTCTCAAAAGTTCGCTACCTCAAAAATCGGTAAGATTTCGAAAATCTGATATCACAAGTGGAAAGAGGAACATAAATTAACCAGAGATGAAACTACCAAGCACCCAAAACCTTCAACAAATACCATTTCTTAAAACAGAATACAAACAAGGGAAACGCTCTCGGCGGTCTCGCCTGCATAACGCAATTCAATATGATAAACCAGAACTTCAATGACGTAGCGCTCATCCGCATCTTGCAACAACAAATATCGTACATTTTATGTGGTACACTTTTGAACTGGTCAAAAAATAAAAATTTGATGCCCTGGAAGGGACATAATTTCATTTCATTGGCATGAAGTACCATAAATAATCAATGGAGCAAAATCTCAAAATTCTGTGTAGAAGTTTAGTGTTCCAAATTTAGCTCTACCAGATAAGGCAAACCAAATCAAAATCGGTCAAGAAATGAGGGAGAAGAAGCAATTTTTGTTATTTTTGGAATAAATTTGCATAAATTACCATAATTAATCAATGGAGAACAATTTCAAAATTCTGTGTAGAAATTTAGTGTACCAAAGTTAGCTCTACGATATGAAGCAAACCAAATCAAAATCGGTCGAAATATGAAGGAGAAGAAGCATTTTTTGTGATTTTTAAATTATTTTTGGAATAAATTTGCATAAATTACCATAATTTATCAATGGAGTAAAATCTCAAAATTCTGTGAAGAAGTTTAGTGTTCCAAAGTTAGCTCTACCAGATAAAGCAAACCAAATCAGAAATGAAGGAGAAGAAGCATTTTTTGTGATTTCGAATAAATTTGCATAAATTAGCATAGATAATGAATTTCACGATTCTGTGTAGAAGTTTTAAATCCCCCTCCTAGCCCTATCATATGAAACAATCAGAATCAAAATCGGTTGAAAAATAACGAAGAAGAAGCATTTTGAAAATCTTGATGTTGATGCCACAACAAAGTCTAAGTTTGTTGACCTTAAATGACCTTTGACCTTAACTTAGTGACCTGAAATTCTACTCACATGATTGGGGAGGCTTGATAACCCTATAGTCCAAGTTTCATTGACTAAGAACTTATACTTTGAAAATGATATCAAAAATTCAAAAACTTAACCTTAGGTTAAGTTTTCGATGATGATGCTACAACATAGTCCAAGTCTGTTGACCTGAAATGACCTTTGACCTTGACTTTGTGATCTGAAATTCTACTCACATGATTGGGGATACTTGATTAACCTATAGTCAAAGTTTCATTGACTAAGAACCTATACTTTAAAAATTATATTAAAAATTCAAAAACTTAACCTTAGGTTAAGTTTTTGATGTTGACGCCGCCGTCGCCGTCACCGGAAAAGCGGCGCCTACATTCATGTCTCGCTTTTTTGCTACGCAGGCGAGACAAAAAAATAATGATCCTTTTCATTCACCGGAAATTGCCATTGTCCGTCCAGAATTGCAAGTCACAGTTTTAAGAAACAATCAATGTATCGGTTCTCTAACATGCTTTAAAAAAAAGACAATCTGATAACTAGGGGGGTCTCACCGTGCATCCCACGTGTGCTCAATGTATATCGTTTAATCAAATGTATAAATGTTTTTTAAATATTGAAATGTATTGATGTTTTCATTCATGTTTTGTTTTTATGTTTACTGTTTTTGTTTGTATCATGTGGAGAGGGAGGGCTCCGTTGGAAAGCAGTTTCTTTTAAGTGAATCGGAATACCCTTCACTGTTTTATCCATTGTATTAAATAAAACATGAATAAATGTTGGATTCGAGAATCATTCAGTCAAAGTTTCGTAGCTCCATATTTCAAAGCTTCGGCAATCTTCTCCTCCGTAAAACGATGATGATTATTCACAGACGTTCTTACAGATTATGGTTAACAAACGATGATAATAACAGTTCTCAAAATCATGAAATGTAAATGTAAAACTCAGAAAACCAACTCGATAAAGCCAACTCGAAAAGCACAGTTTGTGTAAACTCGATATCAGGCGTCAGGACGTCAGTATTTATAGCTCAGTTTGTTTTCAATTTGCAATATTCAGTTCATGTTTTGCTCTATAATTTCCAAACTTTAATTTATTTCAACAAACAGAGGATTATTTAATCATATACACATTTAAAATGCAATAACGTAATAAACACTCCAACCTAAAAATGGAAAATAAGTATGGAATCCTTATAATGAGAATAGTAGCTTCGTGACGGTGGCGGAGAATTACGTAATGCGCCAAAGTGATTGTCAGGTTTCTCATCCAATCAGCGTACATCGAACGTGTATAGCTTTGTGGGCGGAGTTAATCTCCCCCGGAAAGTCGGAGGAGAATGGCAGAATCGTCTGGACCGTATTCGAGGTCCAGATTGAGAGGAATGGCTAGGTCTACTTTCAACGTTGAGGGTGTGTTATTTTATCAGCTGATTGGGTGCGCTATACACGAAAACGGTACAGAGGCTGGACTAGGGCCTTGCTAGACCGAATTTTTCTGTCTCTTTCGTTCGTTAGCCTCTGATTTGGGTAGGGTCGGCTCTCTCTTTAGAGACAGAACAGCCCTATACGCTTTAGTGTTCACGCTTTGTGTAACTGTAAAGAAACGTTACACCAAACTTGGCAAAACTACCGGCCAAATTCCATATTTCACAGGATGCATATCCGGTGCATCTTATTTTGACAATTAGGTCTAGGCTTAACTACTTCGGTTCCACTTACCAACTTGACTGAAATAATCCATTTAATGGTCCCTTTTTAGGAAATAATGGGTCAAAATCGACATCCATGATAAAAATCTTGCAGCGGTAGTTTAAAACTCTCGCTGCGCATGACGTTATCTAACTCTCATCCCTTCTAGTCTACGCCGAAGGCAAAATGATTATGAAGGAAAAACTGTGCACGAGCTACGAGTTCGTAATGACATGCACAGTTTTTCCGTTATAATCATTTTGCCTTCGGCGTAGACTAGAAGGGATGAGATTTAGATGACGTCATGCGCAGCGAGAGTTTAAACTCCCGCTGCAAGATTTTTATCATATATATGGATGTCGATTTTGACCCATAATTTCCTAAAAATGGACCATTAAACGGATTATTTCAGTCAAGTTGGTAAGTGGAACCGAAGAAGTAAAGCCTAGACCTAATTGTCAAAATAAGATGCACCGGATATGCATCCTGTGAAATATGGAATTTGGCCGGTAGTTTTGCCAAGTTTGGTGTAACGTTTCTTTACACAAAGCGTGAACACTAAAGCGTATAGGGCTGTTCTGTCTCTAAAGAGAGAGCCGACCCTACCCAAATCAGAGGCTAACGAACAAAAGAGACAGAAAAATTCGGTCTAGGGCCTTGCCTGCCTCACAGCATGTATGCAGTGCTAGAGGTCAATATGCATTCGCATTGACTCTATGCTTTGCTGGAGTGGCTGTGAGGAAGGTATTATTAGACCCATACACAAATACACACACCACACAATATGGCATACAGTAGACTGCATACAATCATGCCGATGCGGCTGTAAGCAAAGTTTGACACTACTTAGTCACTAGATCTAGACTTACAATTTGAATTTTAAAATTATTCTTTTTAACATCTGTAGATCTAGGTCTAGGCCTATTTAAAAATGTAGACTATTTTACTTCTATTTTCATGTACCGGTAGGTGTCATCAATTGTCACTAAAGGCAGTCTAAAGTACCGATTTTGAGTGAAATCCGTTTTTTAAAATGTTGAGAATCAAAAGCACAGCTTTAATTAGACCGAAAACTTCAGTCTCTCTAATCGTCGGTTGTTCCACTGAGACTACGTCTGGCTCCACGGGCACTAGACCTTATTGGGGAATGTCAACAAATGTCAGTTTTATTAAAGAAATGACCCAAATCAGATGGTTATTTCTGTCTAAGCTTTAATAACTACGCTCCTTTCGCAAAGCTTCTGCTGAACTTTGGAACAGATTACCTTTAAATGTAAAAAACTGTCAAACCGTTAACCTATTAAAAACTAGTCTCAAGACACATTTATTCAAAATTGCGTTCGATGATTAACTCTGTTCACTTTGACGTGTATTCCATAGACTATGTAGACTAGACTTCTAGCTTCCAGAGTCTAGACTAGATCTAGAAAATTTGTATGTTAGATCTAGATCTATTTGCATTTTTAGTTTTGTATAGATCTAGGTCTAAGATGTAATTGTATATCATTATCAGTCTATTTTGTGTGTATAGCGCTTAGAGACTTTGGTGGTAAGCGCTTTATAACTAACGTTTTTATTATTTATTAGCCAGGATAGTGATGCTCCTATGTGTGGACTCACTATAGTCCAGGCATAATTTGATATGACCTCCCACTAATTGCAACAGAAAATGTCTCGACTGTTTTGTGCTCTTGGAGGTGTCCATTATAACATATCAAAAGTCTTAAGGAATCCGGGTGGGGGAAAGTGCAATGGCGGCCATTTTTTCAAAATGGCCGCCATGTATAACTAATGTTGTACAATTCTGGGGATTTCTTTTTAACAGCACCTCATTTTACCATGTATAAGGTGTCATATGAAAGACAATTACATTTCCTACAAGATGATACCTCATTCATTGGGTTTCGGGATTATTTGCTTACCAATTTTGAGCCAAAAGCGTGATTTTTTACCATTTTTTTCAAAAATGTGAATTGCGCCAAAATACATATTTCTCCATATTTATTTGATTATTATGCTAACCGACTTCAAACTTGCTGAAAAATTGTTCAGCATCCGGTTTGATACCATATCCAAATTTCAAGTCTATTACTTTTCAAACTAAAGAGTTATAGCGCTCTGAAGTTGAAACTTTGTTATGAGCCAAAATGGCAAATTTGGTTGCTAAGGGCTATCTTCTCCTTAGCAACGGTAACATATTGGCGTGAGAAATAGAATATATCACGAGAAATTGCTATCACCAAGCAGATGACTACTTTTATAGGAAGTATGATGTCAAATGATACATGTTCATCCTATTTTAATGATAAATATCGCTTAGTTCCCGTTGCTATGGTAATAATATGCCTAGCAACCGATATAAAACGCATATTTTTGTTGTAAATCTAATATTTCCCATATCTCTGCTTCTAAATAACATAGAGTTTTGATTTTAAGTGCTGAACATACATTTCCAGGGACAAGGAATCAAATTAATTAAATTTTAATGAGCTAAACCTAGCAAAAAAGCCGAAACGGCAGCCATTTTCCAAAATGGCCGCCATAAACCTGATATTTTGCAATATCTCCGCTTCTAAATGACTTAGGGCTCTGATTTTTATTGCTAAATATACATTTTCTAGGCCCAGGAATCCTTTGAAACACATTTCAATGAGCTAAACTTGATAAAAAACCGGAAAGGCAGCTATTTTCCCAAATGGCTGCCGTAAACCTGATAATTCCCAATATTTCTGCTTCTAAAGGCTTAGAATTTTAGTGCAAAACGTCCATTTTCTGGGGCTAGGAATCCAATGACACTCATTTCAATGAGCTAAATCTGACCTAAAAGCAATATTCTGAGTATGTTACAACTATATACCATGGCATGCCGTATGCCTGATGGACAATGTATATGTATAGGTCATAATTATTCAAGGACAATATCTTGGAATCCTGTGACGAAAGAAAGGATGCCTGGGCAGAAACAGTCAAAGCCCGTGTCCTCCATGTGCATGACCTTCATGCTGCAGATGCAGTGTACCACCAGGTCTGCAGTGTTAACTAATGCTGTGATGTCACATGGAACAGACATACCTGATTTCAGTTCGGAGTTTAATTGTCCAGTATGCTGCAGACAATGTAGACCACAACATCTGTACCCTTTATGGTAAAAATACATTCCATGGCATGGGGATGATTGCTGCCATAACCCCCAGCGACCAAGACCAGCAGGCCTACCCTCAGGGCGCAGGTCACCTCCAGCGATATCTCCACGGTGGGACAAATTCCTATACCTTACCACAAAGAAGAGAGCCGCAGTATGACAACACTGGCATACCAGAAGGTGGACAACATGAAGGCAAAGGACCCAACAGCAGACCTTGATCTCCTGTGGAAGACACCCGTTATGTTCACCTCACCAAGACCGGCATGGTCTGGACTGATGCAGCTAGTGCATCATGGTGACCACCCCAGGAAATCATCAGTGATGTTTCTCCCAATGATCGACATGAATCCCAGCGATGTCACTTGCATCTATTACACACTGAAGTTTGTGTGTGAGCATGCTTGTCGCCATGGTGTTACGCCCATCATCACCTTTGACCAACCACTATGGTGGCTAGCCTTCATGATCATCGAGACTGAGCCCACAGGAAGTGTTTTGAATGACATGCTTTTGCGCCTGGGAGGCTTTCACACATAAATGAGTTTCTTGGGAAGCAATCTATGCAAATAACACGGTAGTACACATGATGTCAGGCAAGGCTATTGCACGAGCAATACGGGGACATCTACTTGTTGATGCAGCACTGAACGCCTTGATTTTGTCAGACGCACTTGGTATGCCACTCCCTCAACCATCTGCAGATCCACATGAAGTGGAGGAGACCAATGAGGCAACAGTGTCACCAGATGATGAGCCTACGACGAACGGAACTGGAAACACTTATCTTGATGGACGTGCTGCCCTCTACAAGAATCTGATGGAAGGTTCTGTGTCTGCAGAGGAGTTCTGCCAAGCTGATGTTTTAACCAGAATCAAGAAGCTCCTCTGGGCCAAAACCGAATCCTTGAAGTCCTCTAGGACCGCCACACTTCGGCTACAGTACATGGAGATGGTTGACATACTACGGAAGTTTACTAGAGCAGAGCGCATTGGCAACTGGGCGTTGCACCTTGAAGCTGTGTCAGAAATGTTGCCCTACCTGGCAGCCTCTGGGCACAACCTCTACACCAAATCAATCCGCCTCTATGTGCAGCAAATGAGCAAGCTCAAGGATGAACATCCAGATGTGTACCAACGATTCGAAGAAGGGTTCCATGTTGTCAGAAGAAGTGATCGCCTATGGGCTGGTCTGTCCGTAGATCTCACCATCGAACAGGTCCTAATGAGGAGTATGAAGACCAGCGGTGGCCTGACGAGAGGGCGAGGAATGACCAAGCAACAGCGTCTCATATGGCTGCTCTCCATGCCTGCCTGTGCTGAAGTCAACAATGCTATGCAACAGCTCACAGGTGTCAACTATAACACTGGTGAACAAAACAAGGACATGACAAATGCTAGACAAGCTCGTGACATGAAAGACACACATGCAGTTATCAGCTGTCTGAAAGAGAGAAAACCCTTCAGCTCAGATTTGAGCTTGTGCCGCATTTCGACAGGGGTACATGCAACCATAAAAGTCAATGTGGATTCAGCAAAAACTGTTGGAACAGCAATCCTGACCAACATGGATGGACAAATTGCTGCTGACTACACATTCAAGAGGAAGGATCAGGCCATCACCTTGGCTTTGAAATCGGCAGTAAAGATTGATGGTGAGGCAGTACAAGTAGATCCCCAGCTGCTTTTCCAGCGACTGACAATTGCTGCAAAAGCTACAGAGGCTCTAGAGTCTGTGTTCAACTATGAGCTGTGCAGTTACCCACCAGCTATGTTTGCTCCGACAGCCACAGAAGCCAGTATCTGGACACTCCAGGAATCACAGGCCAAGTCCACTAGCTACGTGTTGGATGTTGGGACACTAGTTCAGCGCATTCCATAGGCACGTGGCTCAGCATACAAATGTATCTGCACGCAATACACAGAGTATGTCCCAAAGAAGTATGGACAGGCAACAGTCGTGTTTGATGGATATGATGGTACATCAACAAAGGGCACAGCACACTAAAGACTTGCAAGAGGGAATGCTGGAGCAACGTTGGGTGACGTTTGATGAAGATATGCAGGCTACAATGAAGAAGGAACAATTCCTGGCAAACAAGACAAATAAGCAGTACTTCATCAATTACATGCTCAGCACCAAACTACGGGCAAAGAACTGCCAGACACATCATGCTGCAGGTGATGCTGATCTCCTCATAGTGCAGAAAGCAGTGGAGTCTGTAGCCACCACTGATACTGTGCTGATCGGAGATGACACAGATCTACTCATCCTGCTCATCTACCACATCAACCTCGAGTCATGTGACCTGTTCTTCCAATTCGAGCCAAAGAAGAATGTGAAGAAACCGCGTGTCTGGAACATGAAGTCTGTCAAACAGCAGTTAGGCCCCGGTATCACAGCACATTTTCTTCATGCACGCTCTCCTGGGATGTGATACTACTTCCCGCGTGCATGGCTTTGAAGAGGGAGCTTCCCTTCACAAATTCAAAACCAGTGCGCACTTCCGTTAACAAGCAATTGTGTTTGACAGACCGACAGCGTCCACCGATGATGTTGTAGATCGAAGCAGGAGAGAAAGTCTTGGCATGCCTGTACAATGGGAAGCCTGCAGAGTCACTCAACGTGGCGTGACATAAGCGGTTCTGCTAGAAGGTTCTGCTAGAATGTGCAACCCCAAAGTCTACCGCCCACATCAGCAGCAGCGAAACACCACAACCTTCGTGTCTACTACCAGGTCCGGCAGTGGAACGGCATTGCAGCTGATGAGCTACGACCAAATGACTGGGGTTGGCGGGAAAGCAGTGGAGGAGTCGTGCTCGTACAGACGGACTTGCCACCAGCTCCGGAAGAGCTCCTCAAGATGATCCGCTGCAACTGCCAGATAGACTGCAGCAGTCTGAAGTGCACCTGCAAGAAGCAGAGCATAGAGTGCTCAGCTGCATGTGGCAACTGTAGAGGGTCAGCATGCACAAACTCAACCCAAGTTGCATGTGACAGTGATGACTAAGAATAGACTTTTGGAGGAAGATTGATGGATCGAAGATGGTAGTCTGAGGCTATGGTAACTACATGCAGTATTATAATAATTATGACCTATACATGTACGTTGTCCATCAGGCATACGGCATGCCATGGTATATAGTTGACACATCCTCAGAATAATGCTTTTTGGTCAGGTTTAGCTTATTGAAATGTGTGTCATTGGATTCCTAGCCCCAGAAAATGTACGTTTTGCACTAAAATTCTAAGCCTTTAGAAGCAGAAATACTGGGAATTATCAGGTTTATGGCAGCCATTTGGGAAAATGGCTGCCATTTCTGCTTTCTGGTCAGGTTTAGCTCATTGAAATGTGTTTCAAAGGATTCCTGGGCCCAGAAAATGTATATTTAGCACTGAAAATTGAAGCCCTAGGTCATTTAGAAGCGGAGATATTGCAAAATATCAGGTTTATGGCGGCCATTTTGGAAAATGGCTGCCGTTTCGGCTTTTGGCTAGGTTTAGCTCATTAAAATTTAATTATTTTTAATTCCTTGTCCCTGGAAATGTATGTTAAGCACTTAAAATCAAAACTCTATGTTATTTAGAAGCAGAGATATGGGAAATATTAGATTTACAACAAAAATATGCGTTTTATATCGGTTGCTAGGCATATTATTACCATAGCAACGGGAACTAAGCGATATTTATCATTAAAATAGGATGAAAATGCATCATTTGACATCATACTTCCTATAAAAGTAGTCATCTGCTTGGTGATAGCAATTTCTCGTGATATATTCTATTTCTCATGCCAATATGTTACCGTTGCTAAGAAGAAGATAGCCCTTAGCAACCAAATTTGCCATTTTGGCTCATAACAAAGTTTCAACTTTAGAGCGCTATAACTTTTTAGTTTGAAAAGTAATAGACTTGAAATTTGGATATGATATCAACTAGGATGCTGAACAGTTTTTTAGCAAGTTTGAAGCCGGTTAGCATAATAATCAAATAAATATGGAGAAATGTGTATTTTGGCGCAATTCATATTTTTGAAAAAAATGGTAAAAAATCACACTTTTGGCTCAAAATTGGTAAGCAAATCATCCCGAAACCTATTGAATGAGGTATCATCTTGTAGGAAATGTAATTGTCTTTCATATGACACCTTATGCATGGTAAAATGAGGTGCTGTTAAAAAGTAATCCCCAGAATTGTACAACAGTAGTTATACATGGCGGCCATTTTTAAAAATGGCCGCCACGGAACTTTCCCCCACCCGGATTCCTTAAGACTTTTGATAGGATATAGAGGACATATTTCTGGGTATAAAACAGTTGACAGACTTTCTGTTGCAATTAGTGGGAGGTTGACCCCTTTTTTTTCACGAAATGCCTGGACTACTATGCTTTGCTGGATCGTAATGCACCTAATGCTATGGTCACATTACCCAAAAGTAGACTGCTCGGCGGCCGAGCGGCACCGCTCGTTTTTAAGGCATCGCTCGGTCGCCGATGATGTTTTAGCGCGGAGTTAAAATTTGGGCGGCGCCTGCTCACTTTTCACTCGCCGCCCAAAATACGCTCGGTGCCTGGGCGGTCGCCGCCCGGGCACCGACCTAATCGCTGGGCGATGCCTAATTCCAGCAGCGACCGAGCAGGCTACTGACCCGGGGGGGGGGGGTACTCAGATTATAGTCGGACGGGGGTGTGCGGCTGAGACCTCCGAACCCATACCCACATCTAAGGGTCCTTTTGCTGAAATAGGTACCCATGTCTAAGGATTTTTTGTGAAAAATGGACCCATGTTTAAGGATTTGAAACTTCAAATATTACATTTTTTAAGCTGTAATAATACACTTCAGCAAAGCATATAGAGAGTCAACGCTAATGCGTATTGACCTGTAGCACTGCACTACGTGTTAATAGGCGGCATTTAAATACATGAATAGTCAATACACTCATAACACACAGATGCACACAATTATGCCGATGCGGCTGATCGGAAAGTTTGACAATGGACTCACAATTTGATTTTTTAAATTATTCTTTCTCACATCGGAAAGTTAAAAAAAATGTATCTTACTGCTATTTAGGTGTCATCAATCGTCACTAAAGTACCGATTTTGAGTGAAATTGGTTGAGTTTGGTACAGTGGTGTTTGAAATGTTGAGAATCAATAGCACAGCTTTTAATACACAGCCAGGATAGTAATGCACCTATGTGTGTAATAATACAATGGCCAATCATTTTGCAGTTTCTCGATCAACATGTAGTTTACAAGTAGTTTACACACATAAAGATGAAAACACCATGCAACATAATTATACTGTGCTAGCACCTCTAGCATCCTTTTTAATTGAAGGACTTTTCCTGTTTTAATTAACGTATCCGTACACGAGCTCTCAAGCATCGGCTATATTAGCTCCCTGCTTGAGCCCCGCTGCTGCCCGGCTGCTGGGCAGAGGGTGGTACGCAGGGTATAGATGCCGATCATATTATTTCAGCATGCGAAGCGCTACAAGTTCCCGGGGGT
>JAVYIG010012170.1:0-55480 GCA_035222895.1 Strongylocentrotus droebachiensis | reverse complement strand
TTTCATTGTTTTTTTAACTTATTTATGTTATTTTTTTTTTTTTTTTCTTCATTTCTTCCTACAATTCAACTATTTTGACTCCCCAAAAACCACCTAAACTTTAAACAAGACCCAATAACCAATGTTAGATCTATTTTTAGGAAAAATGACATTTCCATATGTTTTGTACACAAATCACAAAAATGAGCGATTTTCGGGCTGACATGCAAAGACAAAAGGTCACGTGACCTTGTAACTATAGGTCCGATTTTTTTTTTTTTTTTTTTTTGAAGATGCGCAAGACTCTAAAGAAAAAAGTCAGCGAGCGGCGAGGCGCCATCCATATGCGTTCTCGAACAATCAGAAAAATCGTGGAGGGGGGGGCCATAATGCCCCCCCCCCCCCCGGCCGCGCAAATTTTTTTTACACGCTAGCCTAGCCATTTCTGTGATAAAGACCATGGAAACGACTAATATTAAAGTCTAGCCGCCTTTGACTTGCGCTTTTGGCGCTGGCGCGAGCTTCGATTAGGTAACCATGTACCAGTGCAGCCTAGACCCCTGTAGCAGCCTCTCGCGATCCCCAAACTTGGTACTTCGTTGGTTGGTCCTCCAAAATACTCGTTTTAACGTGTAAAGTTCTACTAGCTAGCTCGCCATTGAAGTTTGAGTTGTCTCTAGCTCGAGCTCGAGTTCTGTAATATACGACTAGACCCGTCTCTGACTGAGAGCTACTGAGCTGGGACCATAACCTGATTGAGTTGATGATCATTCATAAACTGCACTCATCATTGTCATGCCATGGCCATGGCGTGTGGAAGCACCATCCCACCACAACTACAGGTAACAATTTATAGATCTAACATTAGATCTAGGGGCAATCCTATACTTTAGTGTGTTTTATTATTTTGGGTTTCTAACTTCAGTTAACAGCTCTAGATCTAGGTGCATACCATAGGGTTAGGGTAAGGGTTAGGGTTAGGGTTAGGGTTTGGTTTAGGTTTTAGGGTTAGGGTTAAGGTTAGGGTTAGGGTTAGATCTAAACTGAAGTTAGAAACCCAAAATAATAAAACACACTAAAGTATAGGATAGCCGATCTAGGCCTTAATTAAATAGTCAGCTGAAATTAAACTCGACGAAGGATGATCAACACAAAGAAGTTGATACATTTTTTGGAGGTAGACTGCCGGTTGCCTAGAGATTTATTTAGTACAGACATGATCATGACAGTTCAGTATATTAATATAGGCCTACCGCCTAGATCTTGGCGTAAATATTCACTTCTGATTGATCGACAAACGCCTATATGACAACAACAACAACTAGACTGTAGGCCTACAGAACAATTAGTTGTTACCATGGTTACCTAGACCAAGGCTCTACAGTAACATACTTAAGAGCTGCTAAAAAACATTTCTCTTTACTTTATCTTCCTATAGACTCTAGTCTAGTCTAGATCTAGTAATATTCCTAGACCTAATCCTAGGTTTGGGTGTATACTATAGATCTAGGACCTATTATTACTATTCCTTAAATATTACATCAACTTATCAAGATCATCATGCATGAGCCATCAATTCATGTTTAATTTATACTAGACCTAGATCTAGGTCTAATACTTTCCTGATTTAGTCACTGTAATTCGGTGACCATGCAATGCCAATGGTAGACTATAGACCTAGCAAAGTTAGTAGTGAAGGTCTATGTTATTTTGATTATTATTATTTTTTATATTTAACAGGCTATTTTGCCCGCCAAACATCCTCATCATCTATGTTCCATGGAACAATCTGAAAATGGCTTCTCAGCAACATTGAGAATTGCTTCAGCAACTGAGAAAGACGCTCTCAAATGGTTGCAAGAATTCCAAGAGTCTTCCAAGTCTACGTGGAGAGTGAAAAGAACATATCCTACCTCAACTAAATATGTCCTTTTAAGGTTGGTATTTCTACTCAATGTTTAAAGAGAATGATATGAAAAATGATTAATTCATGAAGATTAATATTATAATTTATATCTGTGATTATGTGATAATTAAATCTGAACCTGTTTATAGGGGATTTTAAAACCGTAGGTGAATTGTAAGCTTTGTCACATGATATGAATTTCTTTCCTTCAACAAACATACAGATGTAATTGATTCATCCTCATGCTCATGGTAATTGCTTAATTAATCTTGCCTGTTATTTTTTCTTTATTACATTTATAGAGGGAATATAGATGCCATCATGGCCAACAGCGAGGGAAAAATGGAAAATCATCCCGTCACAGCAAGGATACTGACTGCATGGCTAGTCTACAAGTAATTGTGAAAAGATCGAGTCAAAAGACAGGAAGGAAGAGCAGGTGATAAAGTCAAAGATAAAGTTATACTAGGATAAGGTGCATCACCATTTGCTCTGGTGACAATTGCTCCGGGCTTTATTTTGTCTAAGATGTAGGGTAAGAGTTGCGATAGGGTCTTATGTTGGGTTTAGGGTTAGGTAAAGTGTTTAGCCATTTGATTAGTGTTAGGGGATTGACCACGGAGTAATTGTCACCTGAGCAAATGTCGTACAACCTAGGATAATTTCTGTCCATGATGTAGTAATATATTTTTATATGTGCTTCCATTCAGAAAAAAAAAATACTTTTCTGCCACCAGAATTTAGAAAATGCAAAATGGTAAAGAAATCGGAAAGTTTTTCTCACCCATTCCTAGTCTACATGATCACATGCATCTTGTAATCATTGCCAAATGTGAGTTTCTCCATATCATTAGTGATCTCAACTTTTAAAATTTATTTCTATATATTTTATTCACTGTCTTTTTTCACTGATTTTTCTGAAAGTTTCACTAATATGTTTCTCTGATAAATTCCCTTCAAATTCTAAAGTACCTATACGAACTCAAGGATGAACAAGAAGAAACCTCTCAACAATTTTTAATGTGTCACACAGAATGACTATTTCTGAAATAAATAATTTTGTACTGAACGAGAACAAGTGCAAAGAATCTTGATTTCCTGATATTACTGGCCTAAATTATAAATATGCTGAATAGTGATAAATTTCATGTAGCCTTATTTTGTTAATAGTGATAAATTTCATATAGCTTTATTTTGATTATTTGTTTTATTTATGTATACAGAAGTTCAGATCCCCACATCCTCACCTACCCCACATCTATCAAACTGTCGTGGTTTCATAATCACACTCTCCACACCTCATCAGCCCTGAAGTACAGGGATGTCAATGGGGAAACGAACACGAAACTGGCGGCCCTATTTCATAATGGGCACTCTCCATCCAGTGCCCTCAATATCCTGGAGATGGAGCTACAGATGGAGGATCCAGAGGGGTATGCCACCAGATGTGCGGATCGTGCCTGGTTTCCGGATCTCCAGTTTTGTTACAGGTTGGTTATGTTTCAAATCATAAAATAACAAATAAAGAAATAGCAAAAGTGTCTAAAAAATATTAAAATCTTAATCTATTTCTGTTTTGCAACGTTATGATTTTAATGAATGAAATTAATGACTAACATTTATCTCACTTGGCAATTCAAAGAGGGATTTTAATAACTATTTTTTATGTATGAATTTGCAACATTTAAAAAAAATTACATGTCATACTTTCCTTTCAGTCCTATAATTTGATCAAATGTAAATATTTGTTTTGTCAAAAGAATGTGTATGAAAGACAAATAGTATTGATTCTAATTTGAGAAGGAAATACTTATTCATATCAACCAGAATCTTCCCTACTGGTGTGGTATACACATACACACCCACTCACTCCCCATGTCATTGCCCATGGGTCATTAAAGGTAATACCAATGCCCACTTACATGAATTAAGTCTATCTCAAATCTTAGATGTTGTTGGTATGAAAATATTTTACTGATATTTGACTATTTGTTCCGTTTGCAGGTTATACTACAAGATTTTTGAAAAATCTTATGGATCCTCTGATGGCATCGGCATGATACATGCCATTGATGAAAAAATCATCGCAAAATATAACGAAGAATGTGGCACTATTTGTGCAAAAATGACCCAAACGAGTGATGATCAACTCCTGATCGCAATCTGCACTCCACTGATGAGACAGGTGCATACCTTAATGAAGCATAGTGGGGAACTTGCATTCATTGACTCTACTGGTATGTACTATATATATTATCATATAACTTTGTAAACATGGAAGTTCTCCCTAGACATGTAGAATTATGTATCTGATTTATTAAAAATTATTACCAATTTTATGTTGGTTTAGTTGTTTGTTTATTTGTTACAATTGTAACATTATCAGTGGCTAAACTGCCCCCATTGGGCCACCCTATATCACTCTTTCTATTAACAGGCTTGTTTTCCTGTATGAAAGAACAAATTTCACGTCCATTTGATGCCACTTTTAATAGTTCTTGGTCATTTCAAATTGTGTGCTTGACTGTTCGAGTGTCTAAAGACATAGTGCCAGTTAATTTCAAGCGTGTTATTCCCTCCCCGACGAAGTCGAAGGGGTTATAGTAACGCTGCAGTCCGTCTAGCTTCTGTCCGTCCGTACATGATATCAAACTGCAGCCTACCCTTTCGATTATGGAGTATGTAGGTCAAAGGTCATAGCTCATTAGATATGCAAAATATCTATTTATATATACAAAAATGTGGTTTTCATTCAATAACGTAAGTAATGTTGTTGAGTATGTACGCAAAAGGTCACAGCTCATTAAATATACACAAATTTCTAAATATGTGCCAAGTGAGGGGATGCTACGCTTTGCGTTAGTTGACTTGTTGTAATTAATGTTCTGTTGTGTAATAGTTGAAGGATCAATTGAATGTGTAGACATTTCTAGATGTGATTAGTCAGTGCACCCTCTTAATGTTAAACAGGAATGCTTCTTATGACTACATGCAAATTGTAGTCGGTTGGTTAATATCTTGAAATTTCATTTTCTTAACAATTACACTTTTTTTTTTTGTCCTGGCAGGTGGTGTAGATCGACATGGCTCGAGGATATTCCTCCTTCTGACCCATAGCTCTGCAGGGGGTCTCCCACTGGGAGTGCTCATTACTTCCAATGAGCAAGAAGCCACCATCACCCAGGGCCTCACCCTCCTTAAGACATTGTTCCCATCAGGAGCTTTTGGTGGAAAATGCCATGGGCCAGAGACGTTCATCACCGATGACTGCTTAGCAGAGAGGAAGGCCCTGCAGTCAGTATTTCCCCAGTCATCGGTGCTTTTGTGCACATTCCATGTCCTCCAGGCTGTTTGGCGATGGCTTTGGGATGCCAAGCATGGAGTGGCAAAGGCTCATCGGCAGTGCCTGTATACACTCATCAAGCAGATGGTGTATGCTAAGGACCCCTCTGCCGTTGACCTTGCGTTCAACCAAGCTCTGCTGGATCCACTTGTCAAAAGGTTGGTTTAAAAAGGTTCAATACAATTATGTTAGGAATTTCTGTCACCCTGAAGCAAATTATCACTTGTTAATTCTGATTACCGTAACTAAGTCCTGTCATTGCATAGTGTTAAATAAAAACTACTTGCAATAGTAAACACTTTTGTATATGAATCAATAATTATCAAGATAACATTTGGGCATTAAGTCATTGTTTATTTTTTCCCTTAGGTACGCTTGCTTTGGGACATACATGTCAAACCTTTATGAGAGGCGACAAGTATGGGCCCAAGCTTTCCGGAAGCATCTCTTGATAAGAGGGAACCACACCAACAACTACGCGGAGGCTGCTATGCGTGTGCTGAAGGATTCGATCCTTCAGAGATCAAGAGCCTTCAATGTCCCTCAGCTTGTGGACTTCGTCCTTTACAGACTTGAGGGTTATTACCAACGCAAACTTCTTGCAGTTGCTAACTCAAGACCTCTGAAGTGGGTGAAACCACAACATCGTTCTACAATTCAGGAGGATGCCATAACCAAGGTAAGCTAAGACTGGTGCTAACCTTTTTTACCTGTAAATTCATAGTATATAGATCTCTTTTATTAGACCATCTAATATCCTAAGATCTCTGAAAGGTGCCAACAATTCCTTTTGTGCATATTATTACCTTTACAAATGAATCTCATTGATTACAATACAATGAAAATTTTGGGTGCCGTATTCTTATGATGCTCAGTTGTTGAGTAATGAAAGGCAACAATTAGAGATATACAAAATCAAAAATTAAGGAGAAGTTATGGTAAGAGATGAGTTTTCAGAATTCAGGTCCCTCGTAACCCTTACAAGGCTGAGTTATTTGGGTCACCTCTCAGCCAAGATTCTCCCCCTAGGATCTCAGCCACTGAGTGACCAAAAATTCTGAAACTTGGCATGTAGGTGGAGCATCTTATAGTGAATAAGCCTTTATAGTTTCATACCTTCATCTCAAAGATTTTTTGAATTATCGACATTTATGTTTTTATATATGTTCGAATATTTGCATTTCTACAGTGTGTTGCTAAAATACACAGGTCATTTCTAAAAATGTGCAGTACTCAGTGGTCGAAACTGTAACAATCTGGTATCAAAGATGCGTAAGACTCTACACTACAAAGTCATGAAAGCTTGCGGCGCCCACCACCCTCCCCCCACCCCCACTTTAGGGTTCAATATGTCGATATACAGGCAGATTGTCTGATGGACAAATTAATTTGATCCCTGCTATAGAACAAAGGAATATGTCAAATCAATGGGTTAGCTTATTATGTTTTGTAGTATATGCTTTATATTTCTAAACTGATTGTGTTTTAAAAAATAATAATAATAATATTATGGATTTATGTAGCGCTAAATACATAGTTCGAGACTACGTACGTCTCTTAGCGCTTTACAGATTAAACAGCAGAAAGTTGCTTACATGTCTCTTGCCTGTGGAAGTGTGTAACAATGCTACTGTGTGATAATACTACCGGTACTTATATATTTGTTTGATTATACCCCAGGTCGGAGAGAGGATGTTCTACGTCAAAAGCCAGACCAACACTGCAGTTGCCTACACTGTAGATATGCAAATTGGCATTTGCACTTGCTTTGAGGGTCAGACTGGTGGTCCCTGCAAGCATCAGGAGGCTATCGTCAAATATCATCAGGTCCCATCAAGCAATTTCCCCCCTTCAACGCCTGCAGAAAAGGCCCTGTTCTGGAAGATAGCCACTGGGCGTGAGTCAATGTTGAATGTTTTTGTAAATCCTCCAATTTCCAGAAATGAATTATAATATTCTTGACCCAATAATCATAACCTATTCTTACAACTTAGATTAATCACTGCAAATGGACTGTGCGGCCTTGTTTCAATTTGATTGGGTGTTCATTATATATTTTGCTTTTAATTAAAAAAAGTACACTACAATTTGAATTGCCAATTCAGGGGGGGGGGGGGTGGGGGAGGGGGAGGAGGGTATCAAATGCACTTATTAGGAACTAGCTAGCTTGAGTCCTAAAAACTATACCTGTTTATGTTGCTCTAAGCTAGGCAACTCACGGAGGTTCCGTGCAAACAGCAGGCTTTGTATTGCAGGTGGTTGTCCTGTTAAATAAGAAAAGATCTTTTAACTTCTTTGTTACATGTATTACATGTACTTAATGTTTTTGGTTTGTTGTCTTCTCTAAATTTTATTCAAAGGAGATGATAATGTTCCCGATGCATGGCTACAACCCCTTCAACCTGCCAACCATCCTGATCCAGTACAGCTTCAAGAAGCCTACCATCCAGTACAGCTTCAAGAAGACATGGAAGTTCAAGAAGATCCCCAAGAAATTCTGCAACTACAAGACCCTCAACTGGTAAAGATTGCCAGTCTGCAAGCTCAGAGAGATCTGCACAACGCCTTTGATCGTTCCAAATGTAAGCATTGACTGAATTGTTTCTAACTTGAATTATTTACTAATATCAATATGTTAAGTTTAAAGATGAAGGCCAGCAAAAGGAAAATTGATTTTGCTGATCTAGCTCAAGTGAGCCCAATGAGCTATGGCCATGGTGCAGCATCCCTATTCTGTCATCTGCTCATAATTTCAAAACCATTTTGTTCTGAGTTTAATTGATCAACATTCATTGCATGTTATTGTTATTGTTTGCATGATTGATGTTTGCCTAATACACATATATCACTGTTTATCATGTTTTAAGGTGTTCTTTTTATTAAAATGAAGGTGCATGTTCAGTGGAGCTAGATGCAGATTTGTCTCACCTACGGAGTGGGAGCGAGACAAAGACGTTACTATATCTGGCGGCGTTGTCAGCATCATCAACAATAATTTTTCAAAGTTTTGAGCCTTTGAGGTAGGATCGCAAAATTCATACCAGTGGTACATCTCTTGAAGACTCTGGTCAACCTCGACAATGGTCAAAGCACTTTCCATGAACCAGAAATGTATTACAAACATGTATTCTCTCTATTACAGATTGCGAGGTGCTGGTGACACAACATTTGTTTATAATGAGGAAAACTTTGTGTGGTCCTTAGGACATTGTTATAACATGATTTTCCTGTATCCGTCTCAACCCATTTGATAAATCTAGATCTTAATAAAATACACATACATTCACTCAAACTAATGGAGGACGAAATAGAAGAAATTTTGCAATTCATACACATTTATTTTCAGTAAAAACATGTAATTACATTTGTTGCTTTTAAAGGAACAAGGTCTGTATCTTGCAAGGGTTAAATGCCATTATTCATTGCACTATAAACAAAAAGTAACAGTATGTATATTTAAAAAAAACGTGACTGCAATGATCATCTGTTGATTACCACTGATATGTACTACTTTTGAACTATTGTTTACTGTATAACTGCCGAAAATACAATATCATTGCATGATTTGTCATTCATCCATGTGTTTTGATAACTCATTTCCCTAAACTCATTTACCATTTTGTTCTCGCATGGAGTTTATACTAGAACAACTTACAACAAATCAAGATCATTTTGTTGGATATCACAGAAGCTGTTATTGAATGAGTAAGTAAAAGAGTTTTTTTTAAAAAACATTTATAACTATAAGCCTAAAGAGTTATATATCAACAGTCAGCCCCTGTATAGGGTCTAAGGGTGACTTTACCCACCTTGTGTAAAAAAAAAGCCCTATGAAAAAAAAATCAAATAATGACATACCTATATAATATTGCATCTTCATTGAGAACATCCTCTTCAGAGGCAGTTCAGTTTTTTAACTAGAAAAGGCCTTAATCTTCTCTTGGATTTATGCAAGATTAAAATCTATTCTAGAAATATTAGATATCAAACACCTTGCTATTCCTCCCTCTCCCACTATCACCTTGTTTAATGGATTCTATCTCAAAACACATGAATCTAAAATATAGTGACATGAAAGACAATCCATATGACATCCCAATTTTGCAACAATTTCAAGATTTGCTTTTGGATTAAAGATATATAACAAAGGGGATTCTTCCATGAGAACTTAGTAGCTATAAAAGGCTGAAATCTTGAAGAAACTTTCCCAGAAAATGGGAGCTGGGTTATACCTATTTTTTGTTGTATTATCCAATATTTTTACTTTGATAGGATAAATTTAGATAGAGATGTCTCATGATTTTATAAAATTTGTTGAATGGTAGATATTATTAAATAAAATAATAATAAATAATATTTTAAATTCATGTTTATTTCAGCCCCAGCATGCCATCAGTATCTCGAAGAATTTGATTCGTTACTTGATGGCATTAAGGATAGGGTTAGAAATAATCCAGAAACATTTGCAGAGCCTGCCAAAGCAATGATCCGCGCTTACTGCAAGCTTGGCAAGGATCAGAACCTGAGCTCAGCATTAAGGATGTTCGGTAGGTATTGCGGGATTAATCTGGCAAGGCGAAAGGTCAAGAGAAAAAAGCAGATCGGGTCAATTCTACCAAATAAAATGTCAGGTCCAAGTATTGGTGTACAACCTACAGCCATTGCAAGAAGGAAGCTCAAACTTGGTGGTAGGAAGAAGATCGGAAGTGGTCGGCCAACCAAGCAGTCCTCTGTCAAAGAGCATGGTTATGTTAGGGAAGTTACCTCATCTGGTTCCAGACTCCCAAAGAGAGTGAGATTTGCAGCACCCCATTCCCTAAGTCATGCCGTCATGATGTCAAAATCTTTGGGCAAAACCCATAGTGCAAAATAAGAAAGAAAGGTATACGGGAAAAGATGTGTTTTCCTCTTACCGGTATTTCATATTGTCCATCCTTGATGTTCTGTTGTTCATTCCTCAAAAAGATCACTTACCAATGTGAAATGTCAGTTTGCGGTCAAAAGTCAAACAGATCTAGTCTTGTCGGCAGGATACCCACCCGTCGAAATGATACTTCCTCTTATGCCTCGGCTACAAATTAGCCGGAGGCATAATGTTTTTGAGTTGTTCGTCCGTCTGTACGTACGTTTTCATGATCGCGCTATCTCAAGAACCGATTGATGGATTCCCACCAAACTGAAGTTATGGATGTATCTTGCAGCTAGAGCCAATGAACTGATTAGATTTGGGGGTCATAAGGTCACAGGGCTCGTTATGAGGCTCGTTATGTCTGCAAAAATAGCTCGTGACGCGTCATCTCAAGAACTGTTTGATGGATTTCCGCCAAACTCAGATCATGTATGTTTCTTACAGGGCCAATGAACTGATTTGATTATGGGGTCAGAATGTCAAAGGTCACAGGGCTCATATATGCAAAACTAACGCGTGCATTGTCAATAGAACCGACGGATTGATTACTATCAAACTCAGGACATATATGTATCTTGCAGAGCCCATGAAGTGATTAGATTTTAGGGTCATGAGGTCAAAGGGTCATACATGTATATATGAAAAATAGTTTTTACGTAATCACACTATTCTGAGAACCTGTCGATGGATTACAATCAAACTTGAATTTTGAAATTGCTTCTGTTTTGGTTTGTAAAATCGCTCTATGGCAGAGGCATCATTTCCTACTGCGCGTTAGTCATAGATCCATCTAGTTTTTTAAACTTCAAAATCGACAAAGATCTGTATCAAAATATAATAGATTTTAATGCAAGATTCATTGAGCAAAATCCGTTGAGAGATGGCCGAAATATATTCTGGGGAAAAACACGGTTTAACCAGCTAGGATCTTAAAGGGAAGTCTGTACTTTGCAAAAGCCCTATTGCTCAAAAACGAAATGTAGTCCAACTTGGTGATTATATGTATTACCATAGCAAGATGGTCTTATCAGATCCTGTCATCATAAGAACCACTAGAGATATGAGCCTTAAACTTGATGATAGTATGAATCAATTTTAGAAGAAATTCAGAATTTTGTTAAATAGGCTAAAGACTATAGAGGCCAATTCCTTAAGGCGATGTATCTAAATAACATTTGTGATAATTGCTTTAAAGTTAGTGGTAGTGTGTGTATGTATCACACTATAGGAGACAGCATTGTAATACATGTATTTGAGGTAAGTAGGTCAATGGTCACATTCGTCAATTTCTGAAATGAAAGATCTTTGTTAACCTTGTGATATCACTGTCTCAAGAACCACTGGAGGTAGAAAGCTTCAAGCGTTATGATAGTATGTATAACAGTAGGTCAAAATGAAGTAGATTTTGAATCGATTTGGTCAAAGCTGGGTCAAATGTTTTCAGAAGTAAATGTCTGAATTTTGTCAGTCTTCAGCATCAAGTGTAACATTCAATAAAAAATGGTAAGGTAACAATAATTAAAAGAATGCTTGGGGCGGAGACGAATTGGAGTGTCACCAATGAACATTCAATGTAATGGCTAGGTGAGGCATACCTAGTGTATTCTGTGGCTGAAATTCCATAGTACTTTTTGCAACCTATATGGTAATGAATTATTAATGGCAGTGGGTAGACATTTTTTGTCAGGAATAAGGTGCCATTCACAATTGTATTGAACCGTTTTACACTTAATACACTGCCTTTTCTTTTTAAAGGTCACTTGTGTTTTGAATCAGTTACTGATACACAAATTGTAATACCTTGGTCACACCCGGTAATTTGAATTTTTAGAACCATTCTATTCTGTGAAAATGAATCAACCTCTTATTCTCTCAAAGGGTTTCATGATCCTTTAACTTTAATAGGTCCATGCAGCTAGAACCAACAATTAATATCATAATTTCAGTGGAAAAATCTCATAATTTGAAACTTTGGCTACTGGTATATGAAAATAGTGTATATAGGCCTACACCTTTTACCATGAAAATGACTGTACATCATTTAGCAATGCTGTGTCAAGTTTTGCAAGTAATTCAACCCTTTCATTGCCAAGCCATACTATCCTATGCGCCCATGGTAATGTATTGTGGCTGATTGATATAAATCTTTGATTCTCTGTATTGTAATACATATTTTGTCAGTCTAGTCTTTTGGGCATCAATTGTTTTATCTTATTTTTGTGACATTCATTTGTGAATGCTATAAAACAAAATGATTTAATGCTTTTACAGAACCAGGAGGTACTGAAATGTAGATTCTTGAGTATCAAAATTCTACACATTATATTTTCAACTTGTCCCAAATAAATATTTCTCTTTTGAAAGTGAGATATAGTATATCTTTCTCTCTCTGCATTATTTCTACATTTTTGTACGTATGTTTTGTGTGTAGGGTTGCACATACAAGTGTTGGTTGGTGTATGAATAAGGAGAGAAAGGCAAGAAATCGTTTTTTGAGAGCCATAAAGGCACTTATCCTGGCTGTGTGAAATTATAGAGGAGTTAATGGCCTACTGGCTCTCAACAGACAATTTCAAACAAGAATATACAGAGTGACACAGATAGTACGGTAAAGGATGAAGGGATGGAGAGAGAGAGAGAGAGAGAGAATGATTGTTAACACTAATGGGCATTTTATTTGATGATGAATCGTGTTATGCTGCTCAAAGGCTAAGTCCACTCTTTTCATGAGATGCACAAAAACAGGATAAAACAGCAAACAAAGTTTGAGAAAAATCGGTTAACTAATGAGAAAAAAAAGGGGAAAAAATGAATCCATGTTAAAATTTTGTGCATCCACACAAACACATATTACTATACCTTGGATGCTGCATGCGTTGTGTGATTTTTTAATTATATAAAGAAAACAATTGGTGGATAGTGAGTCAATGACGTCACAGACTCATGAATGAGTTGCCAATTTTGTCTTGTGTTTTTCAAAGTTTTTCATGTACGTTATTAAAAACTCGTAGTTCACCTGTATTCACCTGTCTTTTCGGGCTCCTTAGTAAGACAATGTCTTGTAATGCCCTCCCATAGTTCATCAGTACACCACTGCAAAGAGTTCGTTCCTTAATACAATAGGTAGTTATGCGATTTTGCTCAAACTTTTTTTGATTGGTTTGTCTGATTTTTCTGCTTATATTGAAAATAACTTATCATTGGAGTGGACTTGCCCTTTAACTTGCCGACACATATCACAGGGTCTGAATCATAAAACTACACAGACTCGAATGAGGTGCAGTTAGTGCATGCATGCATAGAAAGCTGGACAAACGAGGCTTGACTCAAGACACGATATTAATTGTCAAATTAGAGTCTGTGCTGGCAGACTACTATGTCACTGTGTACAAGTGAGGTGCATACTAATATGGCAATCAGCCACATATCTCCTACATATGCATGTAACTCATCGAAACTCGATCATTACATGTGAATATGTTAAAATTTACCGTCATTGTAAATATGAACAATTGAAAGAGAAAAATAAATGAATTGAATTGTATTATTGTCAAACGCGCCGTCGAATTAGAGTCTGTGATTACAGACTACTATGCCACTATATACAAAGTACATGCGATGTGATTGTACACATAATGTGCATGGCAATCGCACCTAATGTCTAGGCTTTCCCACCAGCGCACTTTTACGTGTATTATGGCAAAAGTGGCTAGGCTAGCGTGTAAAAAAAATTTGCGCCCCCCGGCCTTATTAGGGTTAAGAGGGAAAGAGAGGTTATTTCTAAAATGAAATGAAAGGGTCTATGTGACTTTAAAGGAGGAAATTACAATTTCTTTTGCTCGTGACGACTATTTTGAATTTCCAAATTTTATTAAAATTCAAGAACTTCCTGGAACTTCCTGCCTCGATATTACCGGTGCGAAGAAAGGTAACATTGTACAGTGCGTCCCAGAAAAAAAAACGAAACTGAGAATTATCGATGTTTTATCATTATCTTAATCACAATTATAATAAATAAATGACACATATTTGTAAAGCTTAGATCAGCTATGCACAAAGAAGACGGAAGACTTGATGCATGGCTGATTGTCAACGAAACGGAGTTAAGTCTTTTGCCAACTCTGTTTGTTGCTACGGCAGGCAGCCAGTGAAAACGAATTTGTTTAATCAAATTATGGAAATGCAAGCTTTACTTTAAACTAAGAGAACTTTCTTATTCCTGGCTCATTTTTACTGATTGAGGTGTCATATGAAACGGCAGAAAATGAACCTTTTAGAAATGTGATTTTCTCTTTGAAATTCGTTTTCGCGGGCTGGCAATGAAAATCGAATAAACGGTAGAGACAGACTCTAAATGAAGAAATAAACAGCTAATAAACAGCACGGTCGATTTGTTTTGAAGCATTTTGTTCAAAGAGCCGGACAGCTTAATCTGTATTATCCATATAAATAATGTCTATAATCACTCTGAGATGGAAGATAATACTAATATGAAATGCATTAATGCGAAGTCTACTTGTCTAGACATAAAGGTCGAATCCCGACTTTATTTTTCTTCTCATTCTTTTACATTTCTAAGCGGTGCATGGGATCTTAATCCTGTTTTTTTCTACATACATCAATGCCCCCATTTAAGCATACTTTGAATCTGCATGGTCACGCTCCGAAAAGATTCATGGCATGGAAGCAAAAATGAGAAGAGAGGGAGAGAGAGAGAGAGAGAGAGAGAGAATGAAATAAAAAAGGAAGAACATGAAACTTAAATTTACACTTACATAATACATTTCCGATGAGTTTGCTCGACATGTGCCCAAGAAGTCTGCAAACGAAGTACAACAATACAAAAACAAAAGTTCTATAAAAAGTCTCTTAAGAGGGAAAGAGAGGTTATTTCTAAAATGAAATGAAAGGGTCTATGTGACTTTAAAGGAGGAAATTACAATTTCTTTTGCTCGTGACGACTATTTTGAATTTCCAAATTTTATTAAAATTCAAGAACTTCCTGGGGCTTCGCCCCAAGACTCCCGACAAAGGCTCCCCCTGCACATCATCCGTAAAGATCGAAGTGGTTCCCAAGACAACCTTTTTTGTATAACATTTGAGAATTGTGTGTTTTATTTAGTTGAAGATTCTAACTTTCACTCCCATGGACCTTTTATTATTTACACAATTTCTTGCTGTCTCCTGCCTCGATATTACCGGTGCGAAGAAAGGTAACATTGTACAGTGCGTCCCCGAAAAAAAACGAAACTGAGAATTATCGATGTTTTATCATTATCTTAATCACAATTATAATAAATAAATGACACATATTTGTAAAGCTTAGATCAGCTATGCACAAAGAAGACGGAAGACTTGATGCATGGCTGATTGTCAACGAAACGGAGTTAAGTCTTTTGCCAACTCTGTTTGTTGCTACGGCAGGCAGCCAGTGAAAACGAATTTGTTTAATCAAATTATGGAAATGCAAGCTTTACTTTAAACAAAGAGAACTTTCTTATTCCTGGCTCATTTTTACTGATTGAGGTGTCATATGAAACGGCAGAAAATGAACCTTTTAGAAATGTGATTTTCTCTTTGAAATTCGTTTTCGCGGGCTGGCAATGAAAATCGAATAAACGGTAGAGACAGACTCTAAATGAAGAAATAAACAGCTAATAAACAGCACGGTCGATTTGTTTTGAAGCATTTTGTTCAAAGAGCCGGACAGCTTAATCTGTATTATCCATATAAATAATGTCTATAATCACTCTGAGATGGAAGATAATACTAATATGAAATGCATTAATGCGAAGTCTACTTGTCTAGACATAAAGGTCGAATCCCGACTTTATTTTTCTTCTCATTCTTTTACATTTCTAAGCGGTGCATGGGATCTTAATCCTGTTTTTTTCTACATACATCAATGCCCCCATTTAAGCATACTTTGAATCTGCATGGTCACGCTCCGAAAAGATTCGTGGCATGGAAGCAAAAATGAGAAGAGAGGGAGAGAGAGAGAGAGAGAGAGAGAATGAAATAAAAAAGGAAGAACATGAAACTTAAATTTACACTTACATAATACATTTCCGATGAGTTTGCTCGACATGTGCCCAAGAAGTCTGCAAACGAAGTACAACAATACAAAAACAAAAGTTCTATAAAAAGTCTCTTAAGAGGGAAAGAGAGGTTATTTCTAAAATGAAATGAGAGGGTCTATGTGACTTTAAAGGAGGAAATTACAATTTCTTTTGCTCGTGACGACTATTTTGAATTTCCAAATTTTATTAAAATTCAAGAACTTCCTGGGGCTTCGCCCCAAGACTCCCGACAAAGGCTCCCCCTGCACATCATCCGTAAAGATCGAAGTGGTTCCCAAGACAACCTTTTTTGTATAACATTTGAGAATTGTGTGTTTTATTTAGTTGAAGATTCTAACTTTCACTCCCATGGACCTTTTATTATTTACACAATTTCTTGCTGTCTCCTGCCTCGATATTACCGGTGCGAAGAAAGGTAACATTGTACAGTGCGTCCCAGAAAAAAAACGAAACTGAGAATTATCGATGTTTTATCATTATCTTAATCACAATTATAATAAATAAATGACACATATTTGTAAAGCTTAGATCAGCTATGCACAAAGAAGACGGAAGACTTGATGCATGGCTGATTGTCAACGAAACGGAGTTAAGTCTTTTGCCAACTCTGTTTGTTGCTACGGCAGGCAGCCAGTGAAAACGAATTTGTTTAATCAAATTATGGAAATGCAAGCTTTACTTTAAACAAAGAGAACTTTCTTATTCCTGGCTCATTTTTACTGATTGAGGTGTCATATGAAACGGCAGAAAATGAACCTTTTAGAAATGTGATTTTCTCTTTGAAATTCGTTTTCGCGGGCTGGCAATGAAAATCGAATAAACGGTAGAGACAGACTCTAAATGAAGAAATAAACAGCTAATAAACAGCACGGTCGATTTGTTTTGAAGCATTTTGTTCAAAGAGCCGGACAGCTTAATCTGTATTGTCCATATAAATAATGTCTATAATCAATCACTCTGAGATGGAAGATAATACTAATATGAAATGCATTAATGCGAAGTCTACTTGTCTAGACATAAAGGTCGAATCCCGACTTTATTTTTCTTCTCATTCTTTTACATTTCTAAGCGGTGCATGGGATCTTAATCCTGTTTTTTTTCTACATACATCAATGCCCCCATTTAAGCATACTTTGAATCTGCATGGTCACGCTCCGAAAAGATTCGTGGCATGGAAGCAAAAATGAGAAGAGAGGGAGAGAGAGAGAGAGAGAATGAAATAAAAAAGGAAGAACATGAAACTTAAATTTACACTTACATAATACATTTCCGATGAGTTTGCTCGACATGTGCCCAAGAAGTCTGCAAACGAAGTACAACAATACGAAAACAAAAGTTCTATAAAAATGTCTTTTAAGAGGGAAAGAGAGGGTATTTCTAAAATGAAATGAAAGGGTCTATGTGACTTTAAAGGAGGAAATTACAATTTCTTTTGCTCGTGACGACTATTTTGAATGTCCTATTTTATTTACATTCAAGAACTTTCTTGGGCTTTGCCCCAAGACTCCCGACAAAGGCCCCCCCCCCCCCCTGCACCCCATCCGTAAAGATCGAAGTGGTTCCCAAGACAACCTTTTTTGTATAACATTTGAGAATTGTGTGTTTTATTTAGTTAAAGCTTCTAACATTCACTCCCGTGGACCTTTTACTATTTACACAATTTCTTGCTGTCTGCTGCCTCGAGATCACTGGTGCGAAGAAAGGCAACATTGTACGGTGCGTCCCAGAAAGAAAAGAAAGAAAAGAAAGAAAGAAAATTATTGATGTTTAATCATATAGCCTAATCACAATTATAATAAATAAATGACACATAGATGTAAAGCTTAGATCCTCCTCTTTCATTTGATGTAACTCATCTTTTTCAGGAAACTCTATTTAAAGGAGTGGAAGCACTGGTGGTTCTGTTTATTAAAAGTGTATCAATTCTCCTTGGATCAGATATAGAACCAACAAACAAGCCTCATTATCTTCAGTATTCAAGTGTCATTACTGTAAAATTTAGGAGTAGATTATCTAAGTCTGAAACAAAATTTAAGAATGCTTGAGTCGTGCCCGGCTTTCCAGCAATCATATTGTACATTGTTCTACTTAAGTTGAAGAAAACGATCGACCATAAGAATTTTTAGGCGAACGGCATCTCATGTTTTGGACCTTATAGCTTTCATAGAAATCCCATCTGGACCGTCAAAGAAAAAATTGAAAACCCCAGCCTGCGGCAGTGGCGGATCCAGGGGTGGGCCGAAACGGCCGCGGCCCCCCCTATTGGCGGCGAAAAAAAAGTTGAGAAGGAAAAAAGAGCCGGAAGAAAAGAAGGAAAAAAAAGGAAAAAAAGGAGAAGATAAAAGAAAAGAGAAGAAAAAGGAAAAGAAAAGAGAGAGAGTTCCAAAAAAAAGAGGAAAGAAAAAGAAGAGAGGAGCCGGGGAGAAAGAAAGACACCGAAATGGCACTAAAAATTAGTGACAGTAACGACGAATAAGGGAAAGACAAGGGGAGGGGGGAGGTGCGTGAAGGCGGATGCATTGAGGGGGAGGGGTGACTGGCCGTATTCTTATTTTTAGCTTATGCGAAACTGAGTCGGAATTATGGTTATTTTCAAAAAATCTTAGCATGCTTCTGAAAAGGCCGCGCCCGGCCCCTCCAAAGAACGGCAGAATGGTCATCTATAAATTCTGGGGTCATTCTCGATGGCTTGGGAGCCGTTATTAAAGTGGGGGCGGGCCGGCCCTACTCAAATGGTAGTGACGGTAACGATGGATAAGGGAATAAGGAGGAAGGGATGCACATGCAGGCGCGTACGCATACAACATGGCAGAGCTTGAGGGGCCTGGCAGAGCCTTTTCAAGAGAGAAATTGTCTTTAGGAGAGAAATTCGGTTATTTCTAAAATGAAATGAAAGGGCTATTTGACTTTCAAGAGAGAAAATTGTCTATAAGAGAGGAAGAGAGGTTTTTTCTAAAATGAAATGAAAGGGCTCTTGTCAAAAAGCCCTTTCATTTCATTTTTTCTCTCGAAATAAACTCTCTTTCTCTCTTATAGACAATTTTATGAGATGGAATCTTAAATCTGAAGCCCTTTTGTGCTCTTTGAAAATAGCATACTGAATGGGGGCAGTGCAATTTAAATTTCAAGGGATGGATTAGAGTTATTATCGCTCTTGAAAGTCGAATAGCCCTTTCATTTCATTTTAGAAATAAACTCTAATACATTCCTTGATATTTAAAATGCGCTGCCCTTATTGTGTCCTCTTTTGAAAGAGCACAACAGAGCCCTCAGATTAGGCAGCAAGTAGCAAAACAAACCCTTAACACTGGACACAACATTCAATGGGATGATGCCCACATCATTGAGTTTGAAACGCACTTCTGGTCAAGAATGGTAGAAGAAGCATCTGCATAAAAAGGATGAATCCTTCACTGAATAGGGATTCTTGCTATACACTTTTACCTTTGTGTAAATAATAAAAGGTCCACGGGAGTGGTTGTTAGAAGCTTAAACTACATAAAACTCTCTCCAATTTTGCAGGGGGAGAGCCTTTGCCGTGAGTCTTTAATAATAAAAGGGATAAATCCTTCACTGAATAGGGATTGTTGCTATATGTTACCTTTCTTCGCTCCAGTGATCTCGAGGCAGCAGACAGCAAGAAATTGTGTAAAAATTTTGCTGTTGCCGGGAGTCTTGCATGGGGCGGAGCCCCAGGAAGTTCTTGAACTTTTAAAAAAATTAGGAAATTCAAAATAGTCGTCATGAGCGATAGAAATTGTAATTTCCTCCTTGAGAGTCATATAGCCCCTTTCATTTCATTTTTAGAAATAACCTCTCTTTCTCTCTTAAAGACAATTTCATATAGGCCTAACTTCTTTTTTCGTATTGTTGTACTTTCGTCCGCAGACTTCTTAAGCACATGTCGAGCCAACCAGTCGGAAATGTAATCTGTAGGCGTAAGTGTAAAGTTAAGTTTCATGTTCTTCCTTTTTTTTTGTCTCTCTCTCTCTCTCTCTCTCCCTCTCTCTGTCTCTCTCCTTTTTTTTTATCTTCATCTTTTTATATAACATTATTCTCTCTTTTCTTCTAATTTGTATGTGTGTGACATGCGTTACGCGTACGTCTATCAATGCCTAAATATTGTAGATGTTTGATGTTTCCCTTTGTAGGTGCACCTTATATTCCAGAAAGTGCCCTATTTTGATGGTGCCCCCCCCCCCCCTATGTATTGATCTCGATAAAAAACAACTTTCTCATTAATTCTATTTCCGATATTTCTAATACTTGCACTAATCTCCAATTTTAAAAAAATCGTCTACTTTCTCTCAAGACAACATTATATAAAGGATTCATTAATGCAAGCCTATCTCGCGAGTCATCTCTCAATTTCTAACTTCTTGCTTTCCTCATCTCCCAGTCTCCCTTGCTATAATATTTCTTGTTACTTCCTTCCAATTGAACTCCAACTTATTATTGATGTTATACACTGTATCTATTCTTCAACTACAGGTAGATGCAAATGTTACTCAAAATCCATTATATAAATCACACTCAGGATACAGCCAATTGACGAGAATTGCTTCAATCTATATTTTACATGTATCATTAATATATAGTTTTACAATGGCTATGGTGATGAGTTGTCTAGGTAATATGTTGATGTGTTTGTTTTAATGTATTACCATGGTGCACCTTCTTGGTTAAAAAAAACAATATGTGTATGTATTCAGGGGCGGATCCAGCCGGCGGCAAGAGGGGGGGGGGGGGGGGGCAAATCTTGAGAAAATATTTAGCGGCGAATCAGCCAGCCGGCGAACGGCGAATGAGCGGGGGGTGGGGGGGCGTGGATAGGAGCACATATATTTGTTTTGGGGGAACATTTTTGCGCCGACTCAGCCGGCCGGTGAATATTAAAGCGGGAGGATGCTGGAGAGGAGGACCACTAATTTCTTCTTTATTTTTTTCTTCGAGGGGGTGGGGGCAGGTGAAGCGCCGTCAGGGGCGTCTCCAAAGGGGGGGGGGATAGGGGTGCGACACCCCCCCACCTGTCAGGATATTGTCAGTAAAATTGCGCTGCCGTCGGGAAAAAAGAGAAAAGGGGGAGGGAAAAAAGAGAGGGAAAGGGAAAAAAAGGAAAGGAAAGAAAGGAAAAGAAATGAAAGAAAAGAGAAGAAAGAAAGAGAAAAAATAAAAAGAGGGAGGAAAGGAAAGAAAGGAAAAGAAAGAAAAGAAAGAAAAGGAAAAAAAAAAAAAGAGAAAAGGTAAACAAAAGAAACGGGGGATGAAAGAGAGGAGAGAGAGAGGAGGTAAGAGCCTGCGAGAGGAGGAGTGGGAGTAAAAGAGAGAGGAGGGGTTGTTGGGTGGAGTCGTCTCGTCGAGTGAGCAAGAAAGACACGGGTAAATATGTTGCTGTGTCGGGTCAGCTGTGTCGGTATTCTTGCTTGATCCTGGTGTACTATATCAATGCAGAAATTTGAAGTCGGTGAGATGTATATTGTCGGTCGGCCGACAAGTTTTTTTTCCCTACGAACTGTGACTTTTTATCCGCTGTGACGAATTCGAGAGTGACTACAATTACAATTTTCTCGAAGTTTCACTTTCCTTTAATATCAACTAAAGAAATCAAGGGTTTAACTTTTTCGGAGAACTAAATTCAAATAAGGATTAAGAGTCAACAACGGTACGACGAATGGTCTTCCTTTCTCTATATTTTGATGAAACGCTAAAAATTCAGCGCTTCGCGCGGGAGGGGAAAACTTCATTTAGACGAGTCGAGAACGGTACAACGAATCGTCTTCTTTCTCTAATAATTTAAGGAAACGTCTAAGCTTCCGCGATTCGCGCAAGAGGGAGAAGCTGAATTCAGACAAATAGGGCGTATTAAGAGTCGAAAACGGTACAACGAATCGTCTGCTTTCTCTAATAACTTAAGGAAACGTCAAAGCTTCCGCGCTTCGCGCGAGAGGAGGAAACTGAATTCAGATAAATAGGGCTTAAGAGTCGTAAACGGTGCAACGAATCGTCTTCTTTCTATACTATTTAAATCAAACGTCTAAGCTTTTCGCGCTTTGCGCGGGAAGGGGGAAACTAAATTCAGACAAATAGGGCTTAAGAGTCGTAAACGGTGCAACGAATCGTCTTCTTTCTATACTAATTAAATCAAACGTCTAAGCTTTTCGCGCTTCGCGCGGGAAGGGGGAAACTAAATTCAGACAAATAGGGCTCATTAAGAGTCGAAAACGGTACAACGAATCGTCTGCTTTCTCTAATAATTGAAGGAAACGTCAAAGCTTCCGCGCTTCGCGCTAAAGGGGGAAACTGAATTCAGACAATCATTAGGGCTTATCATTAAGAGTCGAAAACGGTACAACGAATCGTCTTCTTTCTCTAATAATTTAATGAACCGTCAAAACTACCGCGCTTCGCGCGATAGGGGGAAAATTCATTTAGACAAGGATTAAGAGTCGAGCACGGTACACCGAATCTTCTGCTTTTTCTCATAATTTAATGAAACGTCTAAGCATCCGCGCTTCGCGCGGGAGGGGGAGAAGCTGAATTCAGACAAGGATTAGGAGTCGAGCACGGTTCAACGAATCGTCTACTTTCTCTAATAGTTGAATGAAACGCCAAAACGTCCAAGCTTCGCGCGGGAGGGGGGGTGAACTTCATTCAGACAAAGATTAATAGTCGAGAACCGTACAATAAATCGTCTTCTTTTCCTAATAATTTAAGGAAACGTCTAAGCTTCCGCGCTTCGAGCGGGAGGCCTATCACCCACACCCCCTAATGAGCGCGCTTTGCGCGCTCTGTAGGTGATTCGCTTGTTCACTACCGCCCCTCCCTAAAATGATGCTGACCAAGTTGATGAAATAATTCGTATATTTATGTCGTCGAGGAAAATGACCATTTGTGCATACGCAAGTAACTATTATAGATAGTCCATAGGAAACACAATTTAGCCTTCGGCCCCGGGTTAATAGGGTTGAATTTGTAGATATTTGGACATTTAATTTTGTCGGTAATTGGTGGCTAGTTTTGTCGGTAATCGTTGGCCTCTACACCCCCCCCCCCCCCCCCCCCACTGAAAAAGGTCTAGTGACGCCCCCGAGCGCCTTTCACCTATCCCAGATAACCCTAAGTTTTTTGTTGCTGCTTTATATGTAGTTGATAATGCATGATTAAAAATAAATAGAGAGAGAGAGAGAGAACCACCATCATTATGCAATGGTTCAGGGTTTGTGTAATGTACATTTGAAACCATTTCTTAGCGTGTCTACCAAATAAATAGCGAAACTATTTTTGAGGAAAAGCATTATACTGAACTGAATAAAGAATAATAACTTTATATTGGCTCATACTAATACGGATACGGGCTAAAGACAATGTGGTATCGGCACAGTAAGATCGGGTATTTGTATAGACCGGAGGTATTCCAAAATGACATTCTGATAATCAACATTTTGTTCTGTTATCATAGGTATATACGCATAATACAACTGATCTTTATGATTTCTTACCGTGACATAGCTTCTTCTCCCCCTGCAAATAAAAAAGAAAACAAGGTTATTTGATAAAAGGATCATGCGACAAAATGATCATTGTGATCCAAATTGATGCAAGAATTTTTTTGAATAAGCAATGCTTTTCAGCAGAATCTTCTTTGTAAAAACGACTTTTTCAAATCTCAGCCATGCAATTCTGCCACTGTGTTGTAAGATCATTTTCAGATTAGGAGAAGTGTATTCTTTAATGAGTATTTTAAATTGAATGAAACGTCTCAACTCAGTAAGCATGGCTGAGATTTGTAAAAGTTGTTTTTACAAAGAAGATTTTGGTGAATAGCAGTGCTTATTCAAACAAATATTCGCATCAATTTGAATCACAATCATTATTTGTCGCTTAATCCCTTTTAATGACCTTGTTTTCTTTCTCGTTTGCAAGGGGAGAAGAAGATATGTCACGTTAAAGACATCATAAAGATCAGTGTTGTATGCGTATATATATACACAGGCCCCGCGGAACGTTTATCAAAGTGGGGGGGGGCTAAAGTATTTACGATCAGGTAGAGCGTAGCGAGCGTAAATTTGTGTAGGGGGGTTCAGGGGGCGGAGCCCCAGGAAGCTCAGGGGTTTTAGGCATTTAATTACGGTCAGAGAAGCACAAATATTTTGATGCCGCATTTGTGTCACTGGCAGGTCAGGGGGGGGGGCCGTTTTTATTTTTTTTTTTTTTAAAGGTAGAATTTACGTTACTATCCTTTTTTTTTTTTTTTTTTACCGGTTTGGGAGGCTAGACGGGGGGGGGGGGGGGGCGGGCCGGTAGAATCGGGATGTCCTCTCTATCTCTGAAGCTGAATTTTTTTTACTGGATTCGTGCGATTCGGTTAATACTTTTAGAGGGAGTCTGAGGGGGATGTGCCCACCTCTGAAGCTGACATTTTTTGGATTTTTGAAACTGGATTCGTGCGTTTTGGTTAATAATTTTTGGGGGAGTCTGATTTCATTTCAAAACACCTGCAGTTAATGCGGGATGGGGTTGCAGCCTCTCTTTCCCCGAAAATTAAAAAATTACCAATATGCATTTTTTTATATCTTATCTCGTATATTTTGGTGACAAATAACACTTTCACAACATACATATGCTCAAATTTCCGCTCGCTCGCTAAATTATGAAACCAGGAAATAGATATTGGGGCAAGAGGCTTCAGCGCCCACTGATGGAAATGTCAAAAAAATTGCGCGCGAGCTTAACATGAAAACGGGGAATGTTGATATCGGACAAGAGACGTGACGTGAGCATGTCCCCTTTCAAAAATTGTGCCCGCTTGTAGGTACCAGTACACTAAGTACAGTGCTTCTAATATCACCTTGTCAGTATTGGTAAGTTGAAATAACGGTCTGCGCGATTTTCGAATTTCCGGCCCCCCCCCCCCCCCCCCCCCCCCCTATTGGAAAATCCTGGATCCGCGCCTGCTGCGGTAGTCTATCAACATAAGAATCAACAAGCTGTTAGCGTTCGAAAGTACTCTCTAAAGGTACGAAATTTCCAAATTCATTGTGTAAAAAGAAGTTTTCAACCAGCAAGCTACCAATTAGATGACCTTTTTAAAGGTTATTAAAATTATTAGTATTATTATTACTATTATTAGTATTAACATTATTAGTTTTATTATAAGTGGTAGTATTATTGGTAGTATTATTACTAGAATCATTATTATCATAATAGAGTTTAAGGGGGGCGGAGGGCAAGATTGTACATCCCCACTCATTCAACATATTGATAATTTGTACTGCGCTACTGGAGCAGCCTCTCAAAGTGTTTTTACTCATTGCGCCACCGGATTAGGGTTTGGTTAGGAATGAGAAGTTAGGAGTGTGTTACCGCTGAAAAATTACCGTAGGAGCAGGTAAGAAGAGCACAACCGTTCTCCACACACACACCCACACTCGCACCGCCACGCACGCAAGAGTAGGACCGGTCATGTAACGTGGTTTGGTATCGAGTGGCGACTGCCTTGTATAGATGCATAGAAATACAAATCAGAAAATGGCATGCACTGATAATAACGAGACGGTTATTTGGCATGATTTGACACTTTAAAGAACTGGATTTTTCCAGTTTCCCCCGCCCCGCCCCTTTGCCGTGCATTAAGGCTTATTAAACCGTCAAATCTTGATGAAAGATCCTTGAATGTTTAAACTCTTCAAGGAAGCTGGGCTAAAGCCGGGGGTAATGGTACGATTACAGTGTCTTTTGATTAGACGATTGAGCTTAACATTTCTACCGCGTCTGAATTTGTGCAGATTATTGTTTGATTTGGAGATACTGTCTTTGATTAAAACAGAATTAAGACAAAAAATATGTTGGCTATTGGTTAATGACTAATCCGTTCTATTTGTTCAAATTCCAGGAAGAAATGAATGATATTTTCACAGCCGAAGGGACGTTTTTTTAAAGGAGTATTAGAGAAGCTTTTGAAAGCGTTTTTTCCCCCTTCTTTCTGATAAGTCAAAGATACACTGTTCTTTTGCCCAGGGGCCGTTAATTCACAATCGTATGGCTTCCATGTCGGCCTTTCCATTTCTAAACAACTTTTCTATTTTTCTTGTCTCATATCGTTCTATTGTTCGGTAATTACAAAAAAAATCATGCAATATTTATGACATTATGGAAAGTTTTAAGTAATTCTAAGTTCTTTATGATACAAATCTTGTACATTTATTATTTTGTACATTTGTTAACTGATTATCAACCATGCCCTGCCCATGTCAACACAGTTTGACGTGTCATTTTAGGTTTGGAAATTCGAAATAAATGAAATGAATGGAAAAGGGAGAAATAATCCAGCATATAAGGGGCCTCAAGAGAAGATTGGTTTGAAGTTTAGAGAGGCATATTCTACTTAAACTATAGTCCTAGTTCAAATGTTCAGATGGTCATTTAATTTTATGTTGGAAAAAATGAACCAAGTTGAAAAAAACAGATTGTTTGAATATGATGGACGAAACCACCTGTTCTGTAATTAGGCCATGCTATAATGTTATAATGATGACGAAACTTGGTAAATGTCTATTATGTCTATAAAGGTGGTATGGGTGGAGGCCGATATAATTTAACTGACTAGATCTACCGTATAGAAGATAACATAATTTTAGTGGTTGTTACCTGTTACGGGGGGGGGGGGGGACTTTGATTGATATATCCATTCAATATCAGACCCAGGGAAAAGGCGGGGTCACAACTTTTATCGATGCTTTACCTGATCTTTCTGCTCGCCCCCCCCCCCCCCCCCCCGAGCAAAGTTATCAACAAATCGTTTACTGAAGTCAACAGTTAATAAAAATTCCACCCCAATACATTTTGGAGTTCATGATTCTTTTATTTATCATTACAATGAATAATATTTACACTTGTTTGATCTATTTTCTCGTATTATCCCATTTATCATTTTGGTCTTGTTCACGGCTGTGAGCATATTTGTTGTAGAAATGTGACACTTGTTATTGATAAAAAGTGTTATATAACAGGGCCCAGGTACCTATTTTTCGACACAGTTTCGTAACAGCCACCACGGTCGACTGGTTTGCTAGAAAGAGGGGTAAATATTTCGAATCCTTTCAAATCTCTGAAGGAGAGGCTCTTTTTGTTATCATGTCACTATAAAAACGCACCTCCTTCAAGAATTAACAACACTTTTCATCGATACATCCTACCCGAGGGTCCTGGTTGAATTGTGCTATGATGGAAGGCTACGCTATTCTCTCGCTTCTTCTCTGCCTCAGTGTGGCAAGCGCCTTCTCTAATAATGGTACTGTATACATATTTTCTTTCATTCACTTTTCATTCATCCATTTACTACCAAAATTTTAGATAGGCCTAGGTTTAATTTCAACATGACAATAACTATACAATTTGGCGCCAATAGCGAAAGCTAGTTAACTTTGGCCTCATTTAAAACTCGATGATCTATTGCATTCACTGAATAACAAAGAAGTATTTTGGGGTTAGCACTGACCTATACAATTTAGAATGAAGTTTGAGATTTTGAAACGCTACTATTACGACTACTTATATTATTGATTATTTAGGAGCGCTAAAAACATTGTTGTATAAAAAAGGAAATAAAAGAATTGGAGAGAATTGGAGACCTATATCCCTCTTAAATATAGATTATAAATTATGTGCACAAGTTTTATCAGAACGATTACAAAATTATAGGTGGTATCAATTCAACGGATCAAACTGACTTTATTAAAAAAAGGTCAGCAACAGAAAATGTCAGACTGACTCAGGATGTTATTGATTATTGTTTAGATAAGAAGTTGCCTTGTATTATTATGTTTCTAGATTTCAAAAAGCGTACGATAATGTTAGCCACTCACTTTATTACGCGCATTAAAGAAGTTTCAATTGAAGGAAGGTTGTATTAAATGGGTTCAAAGTTTGTATAGTAATGCAAAGGGGAAAGGTGATGAATTACGGAAGGATGTCCAAGACTTTTTCTATTGAGCATGGGGTAAGACAGGGATGCCCATTGTCTTCTTTTCGTTATTATAGCTGAATTTCTAGCATGTAAGATCCGACAAAACGAAGATATAAAAGGAATTTATTTATTAGGTTCTGTATTGTCCGAATTAAAAGTGTCTCAATTCGCAGATGACACAACCATTTTTTGTGAAATAGTTCAAAATCATTGATTAAGTTTATGGAAGAGGTCAGAAATTTTGGAGTAGTGGCAGGTCCTCAAGTAAATTGGGATAAAACTAAAGTAATGAAGATCAATACAGATAATGCGAATGGAGAATGTGGGGAAAGTACTGAACAACCAATAACATATTTGGGAATTATATATATCGGGAAAAATAAAAGGGGAAATGAATGTTTAATTTGGGATGGAAAAGTCAGAAAAAAAAAATCAAAAATATATTGAAATACTGGAAACAGATAATATTAACGTTTTATGGTAAAGTAGTTGTTATTAAAGCCTTAAAGGTATTACAAAGTTTTGGTATGGGGTCATGAATTTGGTTCAAATTAACAATTTCAGAAGCATATGCGTTCCTACAATATTCATTGATCGTTGTCGCGTTTGAAATCGAGTCTAAAGTTATGAAATTATAAATAATAACCTCTTTATGTTGTATAGCTCCCTCTCAAGGTCAAGATATTAATTTAGCTATGAAACGATGTTTCTTGACTAAAATCGACCGATTAGCTATTCCCGTTTGGAAATTATATATCACAACTACATATTCTGAGATTTTCATGGTCGCAGCTACCATTGTACGGCCATAGGCGCTATTTGAAATTTATCAAAATTTACCGGGAGCACCGGTAAATTTTTATTTTCAATTTTTCTCGAAAACAGAAGTGTTTTAGGGGCTATTTTTTTTAGTGCTAATAATACATCCACAGGGGCATCCAAATATAACAAAATTGTAAAGATTCACTGTCCACCCAATTTTCAAAATGTCCCAAAACTTTGTATTACCTTTAATCGTTTCAAAATTTGTTTATACGGCAACTGTAGTACCTGCTCCTAAAGTTGTTATAAAATCATTGAATACAAGTATATATGCTTTTCTTTGGAGCTCAGAAAGAAAATCGTTGATAAGCAAATTAGTGGATGAACAAACTTGTAGATGGAAATTATTATTCAGATATTGGATTGACAGGATTGGAATTTTTCCAGAGATTTTTAACGATATAATTTGAATAAGAAAGATATGAAAATTTGAGGTCTTAGTACGGCCGGGGGGGGGGGGGGCATTATGCCCCCCCCCCCCCCCCCCCATAAGATCTTGGCCGTGAAGCAGCCGATCTCCGCGAAAATTTGCACGCATGTTAAGTGAAGTGTATAGAATACTATGATGATTTAAATTTTTGGAAAAATTCACTCATTTGCATATTTATGGTAATTTATGCAAATAAGGTCATACAAATCACATTTTTACCCATAAATCATATATTATTCATATTTAAGCATTCTTTTTCACTACATATATTCATTAGACCATCCTGAATAATAATACGACAAAAAGAATTGGAAGAGCCAGCTTATTCTTTATGTTATCTATTGTTTTGATAATTTCTTATGTATTTCATTGTTTTTTAACTGATGTATTTTATTGTTTTTTGTTGTTTTATTTCATTTCTAACTACAATTCAACTATTTTGACTCCCTAAACTTTAAAGAGAAGGTTGAGTTCTGGGAAGAGGTGAAAAATAGTTTGTGAGTGTTATCATTCTTATTATGCAAGTGTGGAAGAACATCAGATAAGACATGTTCCCTGAAAAGCATGGCTCTTCAAATGCCTTCATATTCTAAATATGTCATGTAACATCGTAAAACTCGGGGGTAGGATTTTTACGCCACGTGTCCGTGTAGTCCCATATACATCTTTCTGTGTACAGTGTTTGTAACTTTACCAAGACTTGGCCAAATTTCTTATCATTTTGATGATTCCAGAACCTTACAATATACATAAATTCTTATATGCTAGATTATCAACCTTTTCTGGTCGATTCCACACCGTTTCTTTCACAATGCAATCGCATGACCAGAACTCAACTTCGTCTTTAAACAAGACCCAATAACCCATGTTGGATCTATTTTTAGGAAATATGACTTTTCCATATGTTTTGTACACAAAACACGAAAATTTGCGATTTTCGGGCTGACATGCAAAGACAAAAGGTCACGTGACCTTGTAACCGTAGGTCCTATTTTCATAAAAAATCTTTTAAAAGTTGCGCAAGACTCGAAAGAAAAAGGTCAGCGAGCGGCGGGGCGCCATTCATATGCGTTCTCGAACAATCAGAAAATCGTGGAGGGGGGGGGCATGATGGCCTAAGAGAACGGCTTAAGGCCCTCTCCGATAGTTGTTGATGTAGTTATTATTATCATCATTATTATTATTATTATCATCATGATTATTATTACTATTATCATCATCATCATCATCATCATTACAAGCAATCAAAGTGTATTCGATAAACTCAGAAGCAGTAAGTTCGATTCTCTTGAGTCTATATACAGTATGTATTATGCACTTTTAACATTATCGAGAGTACTTATACGGCGATTTCATTATAAACATTATCAGATTAAATTTTCATGCAACTCTTTTTTGTTTGTTCTTCTTTACTTCATATTCCACAGTTCGAGATGGAGGTAAGAACATCTTTCGTTTGTCCACCTCATATATTTGGTAAAAGGTTGTCATTTCAAATATACAGTTGAGTTCTGGTTATGGCTCTTTGTAGAGATTATCACCTTTTTACATAACAGGCAAAGTGTAAATTAGTCCGACGTAAATTATGGGGTAATATTCATTTTTGTAATTTATTCATACGTCATACCAAAATACCGCAGCGGTTACGTTATCCTGTTAATATAGTTAAAGATAAAGTTGAGTTCCGGTCACGCGATTGCATTGTGAAAGAAAAGGTGTGGAATGGATCTGAACAAGTTGATCATGTAGCATGTAAGTATTGGTGTGTAAAGTTGGTGGTAAAGTAACAAGCACTGTACACAGAAAGATGTATATGGGACTACACAAATGTGACCCGGCACCACAAAACCACCAAAAAGTCGCAAAAAATTATTTTCCTGATTTCATCTGATTATGAAAGAAGAAGTTCTCCTCATTAAAATGGTATATTACTTGTCCAAATTGAAGGTTTCTAACCCTTTCAATTTAGTGAATGAAAAGAGCTGGTGAGGGAGGTTACTGGTATTAAATTGTGAGAAAGAGAGCTTTAAAGTTTGGGGCTATTCAAGCATGCGGAGCAAGCAAACCACAGGGAAATCAATAGAAGGGTGAATCAAAAGGCCATAGCAACCACTATGAAGAGATTTTCAGATTAGGCTGAAATTTGGCCTGATGGTCAAACATAGTCTGTTCATTATGTTTCTGAGGTTTCAATGTGTGGACTTAAGTCTTTCAAAAGTTATTATGTTGTAAATGTATAGAGTTGTAATTGGACAGATTAAGTGAACTGCAACATAGTGCCGAGACACCTGCACTAGACAATGCCTATTCATGGTGGACCCGGAGTCTTTTTGTTCCCCCTTACATAACACTGCTTGTCACCTATCTTGTTTTGTATACATCTGGGCAATTATTTGTAACCACATTATCAGGAATTCTCTCGTCGCTGTCTTGCCCGAAGTGTTCAGTAAGCAAAGCTGTAAGGTTGGCCTGATCCCCCGCAGCTAGCCCCCGCATCATCGCTTCGTTGACCGCACGAGCTACCCGGGCATCTGTGTTGGTGCACCCCGGTACCATCCCACGGCTCTGCTCACGTACAAAACCTGGCATTGTAACGACGTTGTAGACTTTTTCGCAACTTGTACTCTCAAATGTATAAAATATAATAATGTTCTTACTCTTGATCAACAAATTCTGGATATGTGATGTACAATCAAGCTACTCGAAGTCGTTAACGGAGAATATAAGACGAACGCAAATCTGGAACTCGGATGTGAAAGTGGATACAAAAAAAAATGGCGCGCCGCACTGATTGCTATAACGGACCAATCACAGCCCGCGTAGCACGACCCGTTAGCAACGACCGACCATTTCCGGACTACGATAATTTCGCTCGGGAAAAGTGATCAAATTTTGGAAGAGACCGAAGGCTGTGCGAAAAAAACTGGTCTAGAAAAACCGTTTAAAACACATCTTCTACTATGTTTTAGACTTCCAAATTTTGATACTAGGTACAGAAAAGACCACTCTTTCAGAAAATGCAAAAAAACAAAAATCTATTTTTTTCACCTAAATTTACATTTTAGCTGATTACGGAGAATCGCTGGTTGCGACTTTTTGTTGGTTTTGTGGTGCCGGGTCACAAATGGTGTCGGGACTACATATTGCTCCGTTTAGTCTCATTTCACAACGCCCCCTATCGTCAGAGCCTGGTCAGAGTCAGCAGCCTAACATGTTAGCCTATGGACGTTTTTTTAAAAAATCGAATATTTACAGAGATACAATCAATTTTCGAAAAATATGCTGACGTTATAATATGCAAATTAAAATTTTAAGTTCGGAGGCCATTTTGATGACGTCATGAGTTAATTGAGGGCCAAATGAGACATGAAATCATATCTCGGATTCATACTCTTTTAAAATATGAAGAAAACAAATGGGTCACCCTGAATCATAAAGAGCTACAATGGATTTTGTATAGGCATGTTTTTGCCCATATATACTATGTAAAATACAAGAGTTCGACGCACGGACATGTATCTTAAACGGACGCTCATTCCGTTATTAATGGTCAGAAAAAGGTGAACAAGGTATCAAAATGCTTGGAAACTGTGCCAAATATGATGAAAAATTCGGCGATTTTATATTGCATAATGCCAGTACGTGCGGGTACGCGCGTAAATGCGGAAGCATTAGTGCGCGCGAGCAAATTTGTCAAATGCTTAAAATGTCCTTATTCGTACTCTCGTTTAATAGTTAAGTGATTTTGAGCATTTTTTAATTTTGACGCGCGCGTCATGACCTTTATGTAAATTTTGATGACATGACCTGTTGACTCTTGACCTGAAGTATATGTGATATGAATATGAATGACCTTTGCTGATGCATCATGAAGATATGATGGATAATGTGATTTCACAAAATGGCGCCTGGATGACGTCACGATGAACTGATGACCTTGACAATATTCTTGTTACGTCTTATGGCAATGACCTATAACTGTGCTAAAATTGAAAGAAATTGACCAAAATGATCTTGAGTTATCCTGTTAACAAAAAAGTGAAGAAATAAAGAAAGAATAAATTGAAAGAGATATTTTGTTCATTTTTACTTCATTTGAATTATGTATTAATAGATTTAAAAATCAAGGAATTTATTCCTGAACTGTAATTTGTATTTAGAATGCAATTTTGACTTTTCATGTCACCGCCAATTGAAGATAAATATGTAAAAAGGGACATTATTTTCTCATCCCTTTTATCCCATTTATTGATATAAATATAGAGTCAACGTAGATTACAAACCTACATTTTTGTATATAAAGCAAGACATTATAGATAAAGAACAAACAAGGAAATAGAAAAAAAGGAACATGCCGTCATTGGTGAGGAAAACCTTGGAGATTTTTCTTGACTGGCAGTCTCATGCCCAGATTGTAATTATACACTTGTCTATTGTATGTCCATTCGATAGGAGCATTCGATCCTATTTGCCTATTTGACCACCACTTCCTATATTTTGCTATACTTTGTCTCACATTAACTTACAGTCATCTTGAATGAACCTGTCCTTCTGGGACTTGAGAGTTGAGAGTCAAAATATTCGTTGGAAAACTTATAATCCATCAATTAAAATTCAATTAAACCGCATTTCCCATTCAACGGTTGAATAATAAAATTGCCCATTTGACCACCAATTCTTACATTTTGCTTTACATTGTCACTCATTAACTCTCAGCCTTGGGCCTTGAGAGTTATGCCATCCCAGATTCAAGTCTGACAGCTTCCAGTGAATATAATGCTTATCATGCTGCAAATAGAGGTCGTCTTAACCTGGCCAAAGTTGGGAACCTGAATGGAGCCTGGTCTGCACGAACAAGCGATGCCAACCAGTGGATCCAGGTATAAAGAAAATAATTTCTTAAGGACAATTCAGACACGAAACATTTAGGCAACCCTTACTTCTATGGCATTGGTTCATATCCCACTGCTGCCACCGTATCAGTAATGAAAGGGTCAGCGGTCAAATGATAGGACACATTTGTCTGTAATAAGAGTCACCCGTCATTTCTATGGCATATTGGTTCATATTCTACCGCTGACACCAGGTCAACAATGAAAGATTCACCAATCATTTATATGGCACTTTTAATTTACACTGTTAAAACTGTTTTTATTGGCCACTTTTTGAGGTGACATACGGGTTCGTAGATTTTCTCTCCACTCTGTAGGTATAGCTACTATAGGATTGCATAAGTTACATAATTATGCACATCCAAGTTAACAATTGCTTTCATTTTTAAAGGCATTAATCTAATTGTTCGATATTACTCAGAAATAAGATCGACAATTAAAGCGTCAATGTGGAGATCTTCTAATTTAAATATTGCCCTTGGAGGACGGCTCTGCATGAAAGCAAGGTAATGTCATTGATTGGTGCAAAGAAAGGAACCGTTATTAGCATTTGTATTTAGATTATATAGATTTTACACATTTTGGAACATGTTCATTGGTTAAAAGGATGAACATCAAGAAAGCTTCCTCCGTTTCATTTTTTATCTACAAGGTGGATCTTTTGCACCGTTACAGTATCACTTTAGTTGCGACTCAAGGGCGACAAGATTCACCCCAGTGGGTAACGAGCTACAAGGTTGCTTGTAGTACTGATGGCACTACTTTTCACACCGTGCAGGACTTCTCTACAAACCCTGGAGCTGACATGGTAAGTTTGTTCTCTGATTATTCATTTTTTAATATTACATTGACTCTATTCTTGTAGAAATTGAAGGCATTTGAATTTTTGTTGATAACAATTAAAATAATTTAATGTTACGATACTTTAAAGAAAAAAGCAATCGTTACGAAAAACACATGTACATGTAAGGTGTATTATCTACTATTTTGCATACACAAAGTATAACAGGAAAATCTATTAGGTAGGATTGAAGAACTGTCTATATTTGTAAAAATATCAGAGCAAGAAATGCACTTCAAGCAAACAATCTTCAATCCATATCATGTTTTTCCTTTTTTATTACTAGGTCTCGAAAACTAGAATTGTATGTCATCAGAATATAACTTCAAATAGAAACGAATGGACAGGCACTGAACATGCAAACATATGTATTATTCAGCATGCCTAATTAGATTATCTTTAGTTCGATTGCAATTGACCGCAGAATCATTTGAGTCATAATTCATTCAAAAGTGGATTGATTTTCCTTTATCATTGAAGATCTTCACCGGTAATGTTGACCGCAACACCATCGTGACCAACACTCTGCCTGTACCGCAAATTTGCCGCTATGTCCGCTTGATGCCTGTCACCTGGTTCGACTACATCAGTCTTCGTATGGAGATCTACGGTGAAGGCCCTTTCACAGGTCAGTTTTTAAACTTATGATACTCCAACATTTTTTGCTCCATATTCAATTTCTACTGCGACACTTACTCTGGGCCTTTTCCCACCAATAATAGAGGCATAGTTCTACGGTTATCGTTAGGTGATACGTACGTACTTATACGTATCACCTTTTGATTTCGCATGTGTGCGCCTTTTCGTTCGTCATGGCCGTACGCAACATAAAATCGCAGTTCTTTTTCTTTCATGATTTGTTTTTCTTTCTCTTTTCCTCTTTATATATTTTCCATGCTTTTCCGAACAATTTGATACCATGTCTTTATCTTTATGACTATTCATAACGGAATGAGCGTCCGTTCAAGATAAATATCCGTGCACGCGAGCTCTTGTATTACGTAGCATATATGGGCAAAAACATAGCTATAACAAGCCAATTATAGCTCTTCGGTATGCTTGGGGACCGCAATTTATTGTTCATATTTAAATAGAATATGAGTCGGAGATATGATGTCATGTGTATATTGATGATGTTGATATTGATGAAAATGATTTTTTTGGTTTTAAATGACGATGACCATAATTAAAAGTGGTATAGCGCCCCCTTCAGGTATTCAAAGAGAATTGTTGTATGATTAAACTATTAATTTACTAAACAAGCTCAAATTTTTTGCACGATTGCAGAGCCTACCAATCATTGAACTGATATTTCGACGCACTACATACGCAACATAATGAACAAGTCTAGACTGGAATGTAGTATCAATCACCTCCCATAGGCATAAGACGCATATTAAGCAAAAATCTAATGACGTCATCAAAATGAATAAATATTGGTAATAATTTTGTGAAGAATTGTCTCAGCTACAACATATCAAAATTTAGAAGAAAATTGATCAATATTTGCAGAGATACATTCATTTTCCATAAATATGTTGACGTCATAATATGCATTTTTGTATTTTGACTTCCAAGGCCATTATGATGACGTCAAGATGTACTTAATGGCCGAATGAGATATGAAATCATACCTCCGACTCATACTCTATCTAAATATGAAAAAAAATTGGCAGTCCTTATTCATCCCAAAGGACTTTTTATAGGCATGTTTTTGCCCATATATGCTTTGTATTGCAAAAATCGCGCGTACGGACGGTTATCTTGAACGGACGCTCATTCCGTTTTTAATATTGATAAAGAGCTAAAAAATGGTATCAAATTGTTGGTAAAAATATGAGGAATACTCTGGCAAAAGTTTTTGCTCAGGAATTATTTTTCGTTCGGCCGTGACGAACGAAAACGTGCAAAAATGCGTGTTTTGCGCGATTTTTTATGAAATGCTTATAATAGCCTGAATTGTATGCAAAAAAAATTTAAGACGATTTTGAGCAATTTAAAATTTTACGCGCGCATAAACGCGCACACCTACGCGTACGCGCATTTTTGCGCGCATTTATTGACCTGAAATTGACCCGGCAAATATTGACCTTGATCATGACAAATATGAATGAGAAATAGCTTTCTGTTATGAAGATATGATCATAAGGTGATTTTCACAAAATGGCGTCTGGATGACGTCACGATAACTTTGAGCTTTTGAAGAGTCAGGCAGTTCTAAGTTAGACTAAGATCTATCAACATTCAAAAATTCATGACAATGGCTTTATTCAGTCTTGAGATATCCTGCGAACAAATTCGAGGAAGAATAAACAATAAATAAACTAGACTTTAAATCGTCACTTCGACGAATTAGGTGATATGTAGCTATTTTTGTATCATGAAAGTGTGCCGATGATGATCTAATGATAATATTCATAAATACGATAATGACGATATTGATGATGATGAAATTTTGGTTTTAAATGACGATGACCATGATTAAAAGTGGTATAGCGCCCCCTTCAGGTATTCGATAGAGAATTGTTATATGATTAAACTATTAATTTAGTAAACACTAAGCTCAAATTTTTGACTGATTGCAGAGCCTACCAATCATTGAACTGATATTTCGACGCACTACATACGCAACATAATGAACAAGTCTAGACTGGAATGTAGTATCAATCACCTCCCATAGGCATAACACGCATATTTAGCAAAAATCTGACATATGTCGCCTTTAATCGCAATTTTCACCATAATGACGTAATCAAAATGAACAAATATTGGTAATGATTTTGTGGAAAATTGTCTCAGCTACAACATATCAAAATTTAGAAGTAAATCGATCAATATTTACAGAGATACATTCAATTTCCAATAAATATGCTGATGTCATAATGTGCGTATTCGTATTTTAACTTCCAAGGCTATTGTAATGACGTCACGATGTACTTAATGGCCAAATGAGACATGAAATCATATCTCGGATTCATACTCTTTTAAAATATGAAGAAAACAAATGGGTCACCCTGAATCATAAAGAGCTACAATGGATTTTGTATAGGCATGTTTTTGCCCATATATGCTATGTAAAATACAAGAGTTCGCACGCACGGACATGTATCTTAAACGGACGCTCATTCCGTTATTAATGGTCAGAAAAAGGTGAACAAGGTATCAAAATGCTTGGAAACTGTGCCAAATATGATGAAAAATTCGGCGATTTTATATTGCATAATGCCAGTACGTGCGGGTACGCGCGTAAATGCGGAAGCATTAGTGCGCGCGAGCAAATTTGTCAAATGCTTAAAATGTCCTTATTCGTACTCTCGTTTAATAGTTAAGTGATTTTGAGCATTTTTTAATTTTGACGCGCGCGTCATGACCTTTATGTAAATTTTGATGACATGACCTGTTGACTCTTGACCTGAAGTATATGTGATATGAATATGAATGACCTTTGCTGATGCATCATGAAGATATGATGGATAATGTGATTTCACAAAATGGCGCCTGGATGACGTCACGATGAACTGATGACCTTGACAATATTCTTGTTACGTCTTATGGCAATGACCTATAACTGTGCTAAAATTGAAAGAAATTGACCAAAATGATCTTGAGTTATCCTGTTAACAAAAAAGTGAAGAAATAAAGAAAGAATAAATTGAAAGAGATATTTTGTTCATTTTTACTTCATTTGAATTATGTATTAATAGATTTAAAAATCAAGGAATTTATTCCTGAACTGTAATTTGTATTTAGAATGCAATTTTGACTTTTCATGTCACCGCCAATTGAAGATAAATATGTCAAAAGGGACATTATTTTCTCATCCCTTTTATCCCATTTAGAGTCAACGTAGATTACAAACCTACATTTTTGTATATAAAGCAAGACATTATAGATAAAGAACAAACAAGGAAATAGAAAAAAAGGAACATGCCGTCATTGGTGAGGAAAACCTTGGAGATTTTTCTTGACTGGCAGTCTCATGCCCAGATTGTAATTATACACTTGTCTATTGTATGTCCATTCGATAGGAGCATTCGATCCTATTTGCCTATTTGACCACCACTTCCTATATTTTGCTATACTTTGTCTCACATTAACTTACAGTCATCTTGAATGAACCTGTCCTTCTAAGACTTGAGAGTTGAGAGTCAAAATATTCTTTGGAAAACTTATAATCCATCAATTAAAATTCAATTAAACCGCATTTCCCATTCAACGGTTGAATAATAAAATTGCCCATTTGACCACCAATTCTTACATTTTGCTTTACATTGTCACTCATTAACTCTCAGCCTTGGGCCTTGAGAGTTATGCCATCCCAGATTCAAGTCTGACAGCTTCCAGTGAATATAATGCTAATCATGCTGCAAATAGAGGTCGTCTTAACCTGGCCAAAGTTGGGAACCTGAATGGAGCCTGGTCTGCACGAACAAGCGATGCCAACCAGTGGATCCAGGTATAAAGAAAATAATTTCTTAAGGACAATTCAGACACGAAACATTTAGGCAACCCTTACTTCTATGGCATTGGTTCATATCCCACTGCTGCCACCGTATCAGTAATGAAAGGGTCAGCGGTCAAATAATAGGACACATTTGTCTGTAATAAGAGTCACCCGTCATTTCTATGGCATATTGGTTCATATTCTACCGCTGACACCAGGTCAACAATGAAAGATTCACCAATCATTTATATGGCACTTTTAATTTACACTGTTAAAACTGTTTTTATTGGCCACTTTTTGAGGTGACATACGGGTTCGTTGATTTTCTCTCCACTCTGTAGGTATAGCTACTATAGGATTGCATAAGTTACATAATTATGCACATCCAAGTTAACAATTGCTTTCATTTTTAAAGGCATTAATCTAATTGTTCGATAATACTCAGAAATGAGATCGACAATTAAAGCATCAATGTGGAGAACTTCTAATTTAAATATTGCCCTTGGAGGACGGCTCTGCATTAAAGCAAGGTAATGTCATTGATTGGTGCAAAGAAAGGAACCGTTATTAGCATTTGTATTTAGATCACATAGATTTTACACATTTTGGAACATGCTCATTGGTTAAAAGGATGAACATCAAGAAAGCTTCCTCCGTTTCATTTTTTATCTACAAGGTGGATCTTTTGGACCGTTACAGTATCACTTCAGTTGCGACTCAAGGGCGACAAGATTCACCCCAGTGGGTAACGAGCTACAAGGTTGCTTGTAGTACTGATGGCACTACTTTTCACACCGTGCAGGGCTTCTCTACAAACCCTGGAGCTGACATGGTAAGTTTGTTCTCTGATTATTCATTTTTTAATATTACATTGACTCTATTCTTGTAGAAATTGAAGGCATTTGATTTTTTGTTGATAACAATTAAAATAATTTCATGTTACGATACTTTAAAGAAAAAAGCAATCGTTACGAAAGAACACATGTACATGTAAGGTGTATTATCTACTATGTTGCATACACAAAGTATAACAGGAAAATCTATTAGGTAGGATTGAAGAACTGTCTATATTTGTAAAAATATCAGAGCAAGAAATGCACTTCAAGCAAACAATCTTCAATCCATATCATGTTTTTCCTTTTTTATTACTAGGTCTCGAATACTAGAATTGTATGTCATCAGAATATAACTTCAAATAGAAACGAATGGACAGGCACTGAACATGCAAACATATGTATTATTCAGCATGCCTAATTAGATTATCTTTAGTTCGATTGCAATTGACCGCAGAATCATTTGAGTCATAATTCATTCAAAAGTGGATTGATTTTCCTTTATCATTGAAGATCTTCACCGGTAATGTTGACCGCAACACCATCGTGACCAACACTCTGCCTGTACCGCAAATTTGCCGCTATGTCCGCTTGATGCCTGTCACCTGGTTCGACTACATCAGTCTTCGTATGGAGATCTACGGTGAAGGCCCTTTCACAGGTCAGTTTTTAAACTTATGATACTCCAACATTTTTTGCTCCATATTCAATTTCTACTGCGACAATTACTCTGGGCCTTTTCCCACCAATAATAGAGGCATAGTTCTACGGTTATCGTTAGGTGATACGTACGTACTGATAGGTATCACCTTTTGATTTCGCATGTGTGCGCCTTTTCGTTCGTCATGGCCGTACGCAACATAAAATCGCAGTTCTTTTTTCTTTCATGATTTTTTTTTTCTTTCTCTTTTCCTCTTTATATATTTTCCATACTTTTCCGAACAATTTGATACCATGTCTTTATCTTTATGACTATTCATAACGGAATAAGCGTCCGTTCAAGATAAATGTCCGTGCGCGCAAGCTCTTGTATTACGTAGCATATATGGGCAAAAACATAGCTATAACAAGCCAATTATAGCTCTTCGGTATGCTTGGGGACCGCAATTTATTGTTCATATTTAAATAGAATATGAGTCGGAGATATGATGTCATGTGTATATTGATGATGTTGATATTGATGATGATGATTTTTTGGTTTTAAATGACGATGACCATGATTAAAAGTGGTATAGCGCCCCCTTCAGGTATTCGATAGAGAATTGTTATATGATTAAACTATTAATTTACTAAACAAGCTCAAATTTCCGCCTGATTGCAGAGCCTACCAATCATTGAACTGATATTTCGACGCACTACATACGCAACATAATGAACAAGTCTAGACTGGAATGTAGTATCAATCACCTCCCATAGGCATAAGACGCATATTAAGCAAAATCTAATGACGTCATCAAAATGAATAAATATTGGTAATAATCTTGTGAAGAATTGTCTCAGCTACAACATATCAAAATTTAGAAGAAAATTGATCAATATTTGCAGAGATACATTCATTTTCCATAAATATGTTGACGTCATAATATGCATTTTTGTATTTTGACTTCCAAGGCCATTATGATGACGTCAAGATGTACTTAATGGCCGAATGAGATATGAAATCATACCTCCGACTCATACTCTATCTAAATATGAAAAAAAAATTGGCAGTCCTTATTCATCCCAAAGGACTTTTTATAGGCATGTTTTTGCCCATATATGCTATGTATTGCAAAAATCGCGCGTACGGACGGTTATCTTGAACGGACGCTCATTCCGTTTTTAATATTGATAAAGAGCTAAAAATGGTATCAAATTGTTGGTAAAAATATGAGGAATATTCTGGCAAAACTTTTTGCTCAGGAATTATTTTTCGTTCGGCCGTGACGAACGAAAACGTGCAAAAATGCGTGTTTTGCGCGATTTTTTATGAAATGCTTATAATAGCCTGAAACGTATGCAAAACAAATTTAAGACGATTTTGAGCAATTTAAAATTTTACGCGCGCATAAACGCGCGCACCTACGCGTACGCGCATTTTTGCGCGCATTTATTGACCTGAAATTGACCCGACAAATATTGACCTTGATCATGACAAATATGAATGAGAAATAGCTTTCTGTTATGAAGATATGATCATAAGGTGATTTTCATAAAATGGCGTCTGGATGACGTCACGATGACTTTGAGCTTTTGAAGAGTCAGGCAGTTCTAAGTTAGACTAAGATCTATCAACATTCAAAAATTCATGACAATGGCTTTATTCAGTCTTGAGATATCCTGCGAACAAATTCGAGGAAGAATAGACTTTAAATCGTCACTTTGACGAATTAGGTGATATGTAGCTATTTTTGTATCATGAAAGTGTGCCGATGATGATCTAATGATAATATTCATAAATACGATAATGACGATATTGATGATGATGAAATTTTGGTTTTAAATGACGATGACCATGATTAAAAGTGGTATAGCGCCCCCTTCAGGTATTCGATAGAGAATTGTTATATGATTAGGTGATACGTATGAAATATACGTATCACCTTTTGATTTCGTCAAGATTTTTATTATTTATTTATTTATTATTATTAGGTGATACGTATGAAATATACGTATCACCTTTTGATTTCGTCAAGATTTTCTTTATTTTTAGGTGATACGTAACGAAGTCTACGTATCACCTATTGATTTCGTCAAGATTGTTATTTAGGTGATACGTACGTAGACGTATCACCTTTTGATTTCGTCAAGATTTTTATTATTATTATTTATTTATTTATTTATTATTATTCTTCCTCGAATTTGTTCGCAGGATATCTCAAGACTGAATAAAGCCATTATCATGAAACTTGCCATGATCATAGATCTTAGTCTAACTTAGAACTGCGTGACTGTTTAGAGAGTCAAAGTTATCGTGACGTCATCCAGGCGCCATTTTGTGAAAATCAACTTATGATCATATCGTCATAACGAAAAGTAATTACTCATTCATATTTATCATGATTAAGATCAATATCCGTCCGGTCAATTTCAGGTCAATAAATGCGCGCAAAAATGCGCGTACGCGTAGGTGCGCGAGTTTACGCGCGCGTAAAATTTCAAATTGCTCAAAATCGTCCTAAATTTTTTTTGCATACGTTTAGGCCATTTTAAGCATTTCATAAAAATTCGCGCAAAACACGCATTTTTGCACGTTTTCGTTCGTCATGGCCGAACGGAAAATAATTCCTCAGCAAAAACATTTGACAGAATATTCCTCATATTTGTCCGAACAATTTGATACCATGTTTATCTCTTCATCACTATTAATACCGGAATGAGCGTCCGTTCAAGATAACCGTCCGTACGCGCGATTTTTGCAATACATAGCATATATGGGCAAAAACGTGCCTATAACAAGTCCATTATAGCCCTTTGGAACGTTTGTTTACCGCCAACTTTTTTCAAATTAAGAACGAGTATGAGTCGGAGATGTGATTTCATATCTCATTTGGACATTAAGTACATCTTGACGTCATTAAAATGGCCTTGGGAGTCAAAATACGAATTTGCATATTATGACGTCAGCCTATTTACGAGAAATGATTTTTTTTCTCTACAAATATTTATCAATTTTCTTCTAAATTTTGATATGTTGTAGCCAAGAAAATTATCTACAAGATTAACGTACATTATTTATCATTTTGATGACCACATCATAGCGAAAATTTAAATTAAAGGCGACATGTCAATATTTTCTTAGTTTGCGTGTTAGGCGTATATGGGGGTGACTCTTTCTGAAATCCTGATTCTACAATTCTCTATCGAATACCTGAAGGGGGCGCTATACCACTTTTAATCATGGCCATCGTCATTTAAAACCAAAAAAATCATCATCAATATCATCATTATCGTATTTATAAATATTATCATTAGATCATCATCGGCACACTTTCATGATACAAAAATAGCATACGTATCACCTAAATCGTCAAAGTGACGAATTAAAGTCTAGTTAGGTGATACGTACGTAGACGTATCACCTTTTGATTTCGTCAAGATTTTTATTATTTATTTATTTATTTATTTATTTATTATTATTCTTCCTCGAATTTGTTCGCAGGATATCTCAAGACTGAATAAAGCCATTATCATGAAACTTGCCATGATGATAGATCTTAGTCTAACTTAGAACTGCGTGACTTTTCGAAGACTCAAATTTATCGTGACGTCATCCAGGCGCCATTTTGTGAAAATCAACTAATGATCATATCTTCATAACGGAAAGTAATTTTTCATTCATATTTATTGCGATTAAGATCAATATCCGTCCGGTCAATTTCAGGTCAAAAAACGTGCGCAAATGCGCGTGTGCGCGCTCGTCCGCGCGTTTACGCGCGCGCAAAAATTTAAAATGCTCTAAATCATCCCAAATTTTTTTGGCATACGTTTCAGGCCATATAGAGCATTTGATAAAAAATCGCGCTCACGCGCATTGCGCGCACGTTTTTTGCGCGTACTAGCATTTTGCAACATAGAATCGCCGAATTTTCTTTATCATCATATTTGGCACATTTTTCCAAGCATTTTGATAACTTGTTCATCTTTTAATAACGCAATGAGCGTCCGCCAAAGTTGACAGCGCGCGCGGGCCTGCGTTATCTTTATCCACAATACATGAGCAAAAACATGCCTATACAAAAATCTTTTTAACTCTTCAGAATAGATATGAACTCCCAATATTTTTTCATATTTAGATAGATTATGAGTCGGAGATATGATTTCATGTCTCATTTGACCCTCAATTAACTAATGACGTCATCATAATGGTCTCCGAACTCAAAATTTCAATTTGCATATTATGACGTTTGCATATTTTTGGAAAATTGATTGTATCTCTGTAAATATTGATTGATTTTCTTTCAAATTTTGAAATGTTTTAGCTGAGACAATTTTATACAAATATAGTGTTCACAATTTTTCATTTTGACAAAGGCATCATGGCGTATTTTTGCGATTAAAGGAGGCATGTCAATTTTTCACATTTTGCGTGTATTCTCTATGTGACATGACTTTTTCTCAAAACTGGATTCGACACTCCTGTCTTTCGTGAGCAAAATCTCCGTTGTTTTAACTTCGTTTTCGCTAAGCTTCGAATATTTTGTAGCTGAGACGATAAGCTATCACCAATGTGCCTTTTATTTTTCGATCAGATGCCGGGATTATGCTCATATTTCACTTGCAAAGTAGGATTTGAGAATTCCATTTCCCGTTTACGTGTACTCGCTATGGGAAATGTTTTGGTATATTGGTAACGCACTTGACTTCCAACGTCGAGATCCCTGGTTCGAGTCCGGGTGTCTCCAACAATTTTTTTCTTCACTTTGTTTTCCTTTTGACCTTCACTGTACCATCTCCTTTGATTATTTAAACACGTAGAATCGCAAATAATGTCATAAACAACCCTTTTTACTTCATTATTACCCTATTTTCACTTCATCCATTACTTTTGGGGTGTAATCCCTATGGGAGATGACTTTTTCTCAAATCTGGAGTCTACATTCCTGTGTTTTGAGCAATATCTTCGATATTTCTGCTTGGATTTTGTTGATTTTTGAGTATGTTGTAGCTGAAACTATATGCTATCTAAATCAACCCTCATTTTTTCAATAAGATGTCATAATCGCGCTCATGATCATGATCATTATCATCATGATTACATTATCATAATGATGATAATCATTTATCAATTACATTTGCATTTCTTTGGAGAAGATAAAATCGTCAAAAGGTGTTCTTCATGATGTAAATTAGAGTCAAATGTGTAACTGGTTACTGCACAGGGTCAGTGGTCATATATCGTCACAATCTATCTTCCCTAGATCCATGATGATCAAGGAGACACAATTTAATCTTGACATATGGATGGATCATAATGAGAGAAGAATTTGATAAAATAATATATCGTGTAATGCATTATTCGTTATGTAAACCATTATCATACGTATCACCTAATTCGTCTAAGTGACGAATTAAAGTCTAGTTAGGTGATACGTACGTAGACGTATCACCTTTTGATTTCGTCAAGATTTTTATTATTTATTTATTTATTTATTTATTTATTATTATTCTTCCTCGAATTTGTTCGCAGGATATCTCAAGACTGAACGAAGCCATTGTTATGAATCTTTCAATGATGATAGATCTTAGTCTAACTTAGAACTGCGTGACTTTTCAAAGACTCAAAGTCATCGTGACGTCATCCAGGCGCCATTTTGTGAAAATCAACTAATGATCATATCTTTATAACGAATAATAATTTTTCATTCATATTTATCATGATTAAGATCAATATCCGTCCGGTCAAGTTGAAGTCAATAAACGTGCGTAAATGCGCGCGTGCGCGCTCGTCCGCGCGTTTACGCGCGCGCAAAAATTAAAAATGCTCTAAATCATCCCAAATTTTTTTTGCATACGTTTCAGGCCATATGGAGCATTTGATAAAAAAATTACGCACACGCGCATGCGCACGCGTTTTCGCGCGTACTGGCATTTTGCAACATAGAATCGCCGATTTTTTTCTGTCATCATATTCGGTACATTTTTCCAAGCATTTTGATAATTTGTTCACCTTTTATTAACGCAATGAGCGTCCGTCAAAGTTGACAGCACGCGCGGATTTGCGTTATCTTTATCCACAATACATGGGCAAAAACATGCCTATATAAAATTCATTGTAACTCTTTAGAATAGATAGAAACTCCTAATATTTTGTCATATTTGGATAGATTATGAGTCGGAGATATGATTTCATGTCTCATTTGATCCTCAATTAACTCATGACGTCATCATAATGGCCTCCAAACTCAAAATTTTAATTTGCATATTATGACGTCAGCATATTTTTGGAAAATTGATTGTATCTCTGTAAATATGGATCAATTTTCTTTTTAATTTTGATATGTTCTAGCTGAGACAATTTTCTACAAATGTAATGTTCACAATTTTTATTTTTGACAAAAGTATCATGGTGTATTTTTGCGATTAAAGGAGGCATGTCAATTTTTCGCATTTTGCGTGTATTCTCTATGGGACATGACTTTTTCTCAAAACTGGATTCTACACTCCTGTCTTTCGCGAGCAAAATCTCCGTTGTTTTAGCTTCGTTTTCGCTGAGCTTCGGATATGTTGTAGCTGAGACAATGAGCTATCACAAATGTGCCCTTTATTTTTCGATTAGATGCCGGGATCATGCTCATATTTCACTTGCAAAGTAGGATTTCTGAATTCCATTTCCTGTTTACGTGTAATCGCTATGGGAGATGTTTTGGTATATCGGTAACGCACTTGACTTCCAACCTCGAGATCCCTGGTTCGAGTCCGGGTGTCTCCAACACTTTTTTTTCCACTTTTTTTTCCTTTTGACCTTCACTGTACCATCACCTTTGATTATTTAAACACGTAGATTCGCAAATAATGTCATAAATAACCCTTTTTACTTTATTATTACCCTATTTTCACTTAATCCATTACTTTTTGCGTGTAATCCCTATGGGAAATGACTTTTTCTCAAATCTGGAGTCTACATTTCTGTCTTTTGCGAGCAATATCGCCGTTATTTCGGCTTGGATTTTGTTGATTTTTGAGTATGTTGTAGCTGAGATTATATGCTATCTAAATCAACCCTCATTTTTTCAATAAGATGTCATGATCGCGCTCATGATCATGATCATGATCATCACGATCATCATTATCATAATGATGCTAATCATTCATCAATTACATTTTCATTTCTTTGAATAAGATAAAATCGTCAAAAGGTGTTCTTCATGATGTAAATTAGAGTCAAATGTGTAACTGGTTACTGCACAGGGTCAAAGGTCATATATTGTTTCAATCTATCTTCCCTAGATCCATGATGATCAAGGAGACACAATTTAATCTTGACATATGAATAGATCATAATGGGAAAAGCATATGAATGGGAGAAGCAAAATAATATATCGTGTAATGCATTATTAGTTATGTAAACCATTATCATACGTATCACCTAATTCGTCTAAGTGACGAATTAAAGTCTAGTTAGGTGATACGTAACGAAGTCTACGTATCACCTATTGATTTCGTCAAGATTTTCTTTATTATTATTTATTTATTATTCTTCCTCGAATTTGTTCGCAGGATATCTCAAGACTGAATAAAGCTATTGTCATGAATCTTTCACTGTTGATAGATCTTAGTCTAACTTAGAACTGTGTGACTTTTCAGTGACTCAAAATTATCGTGACGTCATCTGAGCGCCATTTTGTGAAAATCAACTTATGATCATATCTTCATAACAGAAAGCCATTTCTCATTCATATTTGTCATGATCAAGGTCAATATTTGTCGGGTCAATTTCAGATCAATAAATGCGCGCAAAAATGCGCGTACGCGTAGGTGCGCGCGTTAATGCGCGCGTAAAATTTAAAATTGCTCAAAATCGTCTTAAATTTTTTTTGCATACGTTTTAGGCTATCATAAGCATTTCATAAAAAATCGCGCAAAACACGCATTTTTGGACGTTTTCGTTCGTCACGGCCGAACGAAAAATAATTTCTCTGCAAAAGCTTTTGACCGAATATTCCTCATAATTTTCCGAACAATTTGATACCAAGTTTATCTCTTTATCACTATTAATAACGGAATGAGCGTCCGTTCAAGATAACCGTCCGCACGCGCGATTTTTGTATTACATAGCGTATATGGGCAAAAACATGCCTATAAAAAGTCCATTTGGATGAATAAGGACTGCCAATTTGTTTTCATATTTAGATAGAGTATGAGTCAAAGGTATGATTTCATATCTCATTTGGCCATTAAGTACATCTTGACGTCATCATAATGGCCTTGGAAGTCAAAAATACAAAAATGCATATTATGACGTCATTATGTTTATGGAAAATGTAGTGTATTTCTCTTAATATTCATCGATTCTCTTCTAGATTTTAATATGTTGTAGCCGAGGCAATCGTCTTCGAGATCAGTCTCCACCAATTTTCATTTAAATGATGTCATCATAGTAAAAAATTCAATTAAAGGCCACATGTCAACATTTTCGTCATTTGCGTGTTATGTCTATGGAGGGTGAATTTCGTTCACATTATGAATCTACATCACATCAATCTTTCAGCACTATCTCGCTCATTTGTGCTTTCTTCTCTCCCAAATTTGGGTATGTTATAGCTGAGACCATGGGCTATAAAAACGGTGTACTTTGTTTTTCGATCAGATGTTGGGATCATGTCGAAATTTTCAATCGAAAGTTGAAATTGCAAATTTTGAAGGAATCATTAGGTGATGCGTACAAAGTATACGTATCATTAGGTGATACGTAACGAAGTCTACGTATCACCTATTGATTTCGTCAAGATTTTCTTTATTATTAGGTGATACGTATGAAATATACGTATCACCTTTTGATTTCGTCAAGATTTTCTTTATTATTATTATTATTTTTATTTTTATTATTCTTCCTCGAATTTGTTCGCAGGATATCTCAAGACTGAATAAAGTCATTGTCATGAATCTTTCAATGATGATAGATCTTAGTCTAACTTAGAACTGCATGACTTTTCAATGACTCAAGTTCATCGTGACGTCATCTAGGCGCCATTTTGTGAAAATCAACTTATGATCATATCTTCATAACGGATGGTAATTTCTCATTCGTATTTATCAGGATTAAGATCAATATCTGTCCGGTCAATTTCACGTCAATAAATGCGCGCAAACATGCGCGTACGCGTACGTGCGCGCATTAACGCGCGCGTAAAATTTAAAATTGCTCAAAATCGTCTTAAATTTTGTTTGCATACGTTTTATGCAATTATAAGCATTTCATAAAAAATCGCGCAAACGCGCAGTTTTGCGAGTTTTCGTTCGTCATGGCCGAACGCAAAATAATTTATGACAGGATATTCCTCATAATTTTCACAACAATTTGATACCATATTTATCTCTTTATCACTATTAATAACGGAATGAGCGTCCGTTCGAAATAACTGTCCGTACGCGCGAGTTTTGTAATACATAGCATATATGGGCAAAAACATTCCTATAAAAAGTCCATCATAGCTCTTTGGGATGCCTAGAGACTCCCCATTCTTTTTTTCATTTTTAAATAGAGTATAAGTCGGAGATATGATTTCATGTCTCATTTGGCCATTAAGTATATTTTAACATAATCATATTGACCTTGGAACTCAAAATACGAATTTGCATATTATGACGTCAGCATATTTACGGAAAATGAATGTATCTCAGCAAATATTGATCAATTTTCTTCTAAATTTTGATATGTTGTAGCTGAGACAATTCTTCACAAGATTGTTATCAATATTTATTCATTTTGATGACGTCATTATGGTGAAAATTGCGATTAAAGGCGACATATGTCAGATTTTTGCTTAATATGCGTGTTATGCCTATGGGAGGTTATTGATACTACATTCCAGTCTAGACTTGTTCATTATATTGCGTATGTAGTGCGTCGAAATATCAGTTCAATGATTGGTAGGCTCTGCAATCAGGCGAAAATTTGAGCTTGTTTAGTAAATTAATAGTTTAATCATATAACAAACCATATCGAATACCTGAAGGGGGCGCTATACCACTTTTAATCATGGTCATCGTCATTTAAAACCAAAAAATTATGCATTCAATATATTTGCTTAAATTCGTTTATTATCTGTTTAAAATTATATACACATAAAATATTGTATCAAACCATATTATGTTCATGAAAATGTATGATTAAAAAAAGAAAAAAGATGCAGAAACAAATAAATCAAATCAAATCAAATCAATTATCGTCATTATCGATTTAATGAATATTATCATTAGATCATCATCAGCACACTTTCATGATACAAAAATAGCTACGTATCACCTAATTCGTCAAAGTGACGAATTAAAGTCTAGTTAGGTGATACGTAACGAAGTCTACGTATCACCTATTGATTTCGTCAAGATTTTCTTTATTATTATTTATTTATTATTCTTCCTCGAATTTGTTCGCAGGATATCTCAAGACTGAATAAAGCTATTGTCATGAATCTTTCACTGTTGATAGATCTTAGTCTAACTTAGAACTGTGTGACTTTTCAGTGACTCAAAATTATCGTGACGTCATCTGAGCGCCATTTTGTGAAAATCAACTTATGATCATATCTTCATAACAGAAAGCCATTTCTCATTCATATTTGTCATGATCAAGGTCCATATTTGTCGGGTCAATTTCAGATCAATAAATGCGCGCAAAAATGCGCGTACGCGTAGGTGTGCGCGTTAATGCGCGCGTAAAATTTAAAATTGCTCAAAATCGTCTTAAATTTTTTTTGCATACGTTTCAGGCCATCATAAGCATTTCATAAAAAATCGCGCAAAACACGCATTTTTGGACGTTTTCGTTCGTCACGGCCGAACGAAAAATAATTTCTCTGCAAAACCTTTTGACCGAATATTCCTCATAATTTTCCGAACAATTTGATACCAAGTTTATCTCTTTATCACTATTAATAACGGAATGAGCGTCCGTTCAAGATAACCGTCCGCACGCGCGATTTCTGTATTACATAGCGTATATGGGCAAAAACATGCCTATAAAAAGTCCATTTGGATGAATAAGGACTGCCAATTTGTTTTCATATTTAGATAGAGTATGAGTCAAAGGTATGATTTCATATCTCATTTGGCCATTAAGTACATCTTGACGTCATCATAATGGCCTTGGAAGTCAAAAATACAAAAATGCATATTATGACGTCATTATGTTTATGGAAAATGTAGTGTATTTCTCTTAATATTCATCGATTCTCTTCTAGATTTTAATATGTTGTAGCCGAGGCAATCGTCTTCGAGATCAGTCTCCACCAATTTTCATTTAAATGATGTCATCATAGTAAAAAATTCAATTAAAGGCCACATGTCAGAATTTTCTTAATTTGCGTGTTATGTCTATGGAAGGTGAATTTTGTTCACATCATGAATCTACATGACATTCATCTTTGAGCACTATCTATCTTATGTGTGCTCTGTTTTCTCCCAAATTTGGGTATGTTATAGCTGAGACCATGGGCTATAAAAACGTTGTACCTTGTTTTTCAATCAGATGTTGGGATCGTGTCGAAATTTTCAATCGAAAAATGAAATTGCAAATTTTGAAGGAATCATTAGTACGAGGTATATTACGTATCATTAGGTGATACGTACGAAGTATACACCTATTGATTTCGTCAAGATTTTTCTTCATTATTATTCACAAAAATTATTCTTATTATTCTTCCGCGATTTTGTTCGCAAGAAATCTCAAGAACGGATCAGCCCATTGTCATGAAACTTGCCATGAAGATAGATCTTAGTCTAACTTAGAACTGCGTGACTTTTCAGTGACTCAAGGTCATCGTGACGTCATCTAGGCGCCATTTTGTGAAAATCAACTCATGACCATAACTTCATAACAGAAAGCAATTTCTCATTCATATTTATCACGATCAAGGTCAATATTGGTCCGGTCAATTTCCGATCAATAAATGCGCGCAAAAATGCGCGTACGCTTACATGCGCGCGTAAATGCGTGCGTAAAATTTGAAATTGCTTTAAATCGTCTTAAATTTTTTTTGCATAGGTTTTAGGCCATTCTAAGCATTTTATAAAAAATCGCGCACACGCGCGTACGCGCGCGTTTTCGCGCGTAAAACTATTACACAACATAGAATCGCTATTTTTTATTTTCATAATATTCCACATATTTTTACAAAGAAATTGATAGCATGTTTGTCTCTTTATGACTATTAATAACGGAATGATCGACCGTTTAACAAAAATTTCCGTGCGCGCGAGCTCTTATAATATATATCATATATGGGCAAAAACATGCATATACAAAATTCCCCATAGGTCTTTAGGATGCAAGGTGACCCCAATTTTTTTTCATATTTTGATTGAGTATGAATCGGAGATATGATTTCATGTCTCATTTGACCCTCAATTAACTCATGACGTCATCATAATGGCCTCCGAACTCAAAATTTTAATTTGCATATTATGACGTCATCATATTTTTGGAAAATTGATTGTATCTTTGTAAAAATTGATCGATTTTCTTCAAAACTTCGATATGTTCTAGCTGAGAATATTCTATACAAATTCATTGACCACAATTTTTCATTTTGACAAAGGCATCATGGCGTATTTTTGCGATGAAAGGAGGCATGTCAATTTTTCACATTTTGCGTGTATTCTCTATGGGACATGACTTTTTCTCAAAACTTGATTCTACATTCCCGTCTTTCGCGAGCAATATCTACGTCGTTTTAGCTTCATTTACGCTGAACTTCGAGTATGTTTTAGCTGAGACCAAAAGCTATCTCAAATGTATTCTTCATTTTGTCTCAATTTTTTGTTGGATCAGCCCACCTATACTTGTTCCAAAAAAGTATTACAAATCTAGTTTTTATTTATTATTATTCTTCCTCGAATTTGTTCGCAGGATATCTCAAGACTGAATAAAGCCATAATCATGAATCTTTCAATGATGATAGATCTTAGTCTAACTCATGACCTCATCATAATGGCCTCCGAACTCATAATTTTAATTTGCATATTATGACGTCAGCATATTTTTTGGAAAATTGATTGTATCTTTGTAAAAATTGATCGATTTTCTTCAAAACTTCGATATGTTCTAGCTGAGAATATTCTATACAAATTCATTTACCACAATTCTTCATTTTGACAAAGGCATCATGGCGTATTTTTGCGATGAAAGGAGGCATGTCAATTTTTCACATTTTGCGTGTATTCTCTATGGGACATGACTTTTTCTCAAAACTTGATTCTACATTCCCGTCTTTCGCGAGCAATATCTACGTCGTTTTAGCTTCATTTACGCTGAACTTCGAGTATGTTTTAGCTGAGACAAAAAGCTATCTCAAATGTATTCTTCATTTTGTCTCAATTTTTTGTTGGATCAGCCCACTATACTTGTTCCAAAAAGTATTACAAATCTAGTTTTTATTTATTATTATTCTTCCTCGAATTTGTTCGCAGGATATCTCAAGACTGAATAAAGCCATAATCATGAATCTTTCAATGATGATAGATCTTAGTCTAACTTAGAACTGCGTGACTTTTCAGTGACTCAAGGTCATCGTGACGTCATCTAGGCGCCATTTTGTGAAAATCAACTCATGACCATAACTTCATAACAGAAAGCAATTTCTCATTCTATTTATCACGATCAAGGTCAATATTGGTCCGGTCAATTTCCGATCATAAATGCGCGCAAAAATGCGCGTACGCGTAGGTGCGCGCGTTAATGCGCGCGTAAAATTTAAAATTGCTCAAAATCGTCTTAAATTTTTTTTGCATACGTTTCAGGCCATTATAAGCATTCATAAAAAATCGCGCACACGCGCGTACGCGCGCGTTTTCGTTCGTCACGGCCGAACGAAAAATAATTCCTCCGCAAAAACTTTTGACAGGATATTCCTCATAATTTTCCGAACAATATGATACCATGTTTATCTCTTTATCACTATTAATAACGGAATGAGCGTCCGTTCAAGATAACCGTCCGCACGCGCGATTCTTGTAATACATAGCATATATGGGCAAAAACATGCCTATAAAAAGTCCATTGGGATGAATATGGACTGCCAATTTTTTTTCATATTTAGATAGAGTATGAGTCGAAGGTATGATTTCATATCTCATTTAGCCATTACGTACATCTTGACGTCATCATAATGGCCTTGGAAGTCAAAAATACAAAAAATGCATATTATGACGTCATTATGTTTATGGAAAATTTAGTGTATTTCTCTTAACTCTTATCCTGCCACAGGGCTAATCCCCCAGTGCCAGATTTATAACGAGATAATCGGATTAACGCGATGGTACTAACAATAGCGCGTGCAAAACACTAGGCACAGTCCAATGGGCATGAACAATAACTACGAATGTTTGCTAGCATGC
>JAVYIG010012169.1:0-55481 GCA_035222895.1 Strongylocentrotus droebachiensis | reverse complement strand
GTTTTAAATTTGCTCAAGGGGGAGGGGAGGGGGGTTTGTTCACTCCCCCCCCCCCAACCCTACTGAGAGAAATATCGGTCGGCGCGATTTTCAGATTTCGGTCCACTCCCCCCCCCCCCCCCCCCACCCCCCCCCCCCCCCCCCCTCCCCTTTTGGAAAATCCTGGATCCGCCACTGTCGTCAGCAAAGAGAATAAATGACAAAACAGATCACGCGTTCAGTATATTGTTTACATGCAAGAGGAAGAAAGTGGCCCCAGATCGGTATACTTGATTCATAGAACAAACTAATGGGGATACAGCAAAGTATCTAATTTTGATTTAAAGTAACACCCCGAATGCCAGACGCCCTTAATCAGTGAAAAATAAATAAATGTAATAAAATACTTCATTGATGGCGAGAAAAATATCGGAAAAAGTACCTTTTCAATGAGGTTTGATCCAATTAGTCAGGTTAGTAATGGAGTATTGTACTATGTTCATTCAATTTTGCACTTATTATGAACGTTAGCAAAAAACGAATCCATTTCATTAAAGCCACACTGTCCTACTTGTAGCTACTTGCTCCCTCTTTATAGAAAACAATGCCTAATCGGTGACCATTAATCCCCCATGATTCCTTTTTTCTTATGTTAATTGAGAGCTGAGTTTATGAAATAACCACCTGTCCAGTGACCTTGCAGGGCGGTCTAATCCCTTCTATACTAGTAAAGATAAGCTTTAATAAATACATTTGTTTAATAACACACGTCCACTGCTGGGAAGGGAAGCATACATACATTAGGCATAAGAAAAACAGAGTAGAGCAGTGCAAGTGGGGATAGAGGAATATGCTCCAACTCCCACGAGCATTGTTTTTATTTGGTCTTTATAATGATTTTCCCTATTATTATCAGATACATTTATTGAATGATCATGAAACTCAATTAGCGTCCTCTTGGGTGCTATGGAAGAAAACGAAAGAACAATTAAATGGGGAGCGGGTGCACACCCGCACAACCCCTATTGATTAATAACTATGAATTTTCTAACGTGTCACTATTGACTCATTAATTATTTGTTAATCGCACTTTGTAATATTTACGATGTATATAATCATTAACAATTAATGATAAGGATATTATTAAGATATTGGGTCAATTATTAATCATGTACAGTTTTTGAACAAACAAACCGCTCGTTATAAACTCGCACGTATTTTGGGATAGCAATCAATTTACGCACGCAGACATATACAGCCAGTGTGCATTGACTGGAATGATCTCAAAGGAGAGTTTGCAACATGGTTTCCAAGCTATTTTGTTTACTAGGCTTCCTTAGCTTGTTAATACAAGGTAAGTGCCTACTCTCTGATCGCCTTAACAGGCTTCCATTTGACTGCGATAAAACATATTTACTCCAAATAATATCATGGTAATCGAAAACTTATCGGACGGGATTGTTGAAATACTCTCGTACGAACATTGTCATATATCTAAGTTCTTTTATAATAAGTGTCATTTTCCCTTATGATTTATGCCCCCTTTTCTTTCTCCATAACATGTACATATAAGTTAATTCAGAGGTCTATTCAGTCTTTCATGATTAGATTGTGCTTAATTTAATCCCATCAGGATTTAGCTATTTTTACACTGCAACCTTACAAATGTCGAAGTTTTAGCTGGCTCGCTTGCAAATGACTATTCAGACCATCACACCTTGATCTTTGATGCTCAATGTCTAATCCCATGCTATGCCATCGTTCTGCAGGGATAGACGACTCAATACGAAGCTACGTTTTGTTGTTTTGAGACATTACTTTCTGCTTGTAAACGTTAAATAACCGATTGATGGAAATCCAATCAAAAATATCAATATTCTAGGAGAAAGTTGCCAAAATTATCTTTCTATGTCCTCTTAGGTCGTGAAGCATCCATCGTCCCTGTTGTTGAGACCATTCCGGAGACTACAATTACATTCGGCGAAGAAGGGCTACTAAAATGTGCTTACGAACGTAAACCATATGCTGTGTATTGGAGATTCGTGAGCGATTCGTCTCACGGTGATCTGCTTATTGTTTTAGATCAGTACTTCCTGATCGGAGAAAGATCAGGGCCGGGGTATGACGAAGGGCGCTATAACATTACTAACGACTATTCTCTTCTCATACATGACGTCAGCGTGGAGGATGAGGGCAGATACATCTGTGAAGTTTCTGACTTTGATACAGGTCGAGTGTTTCGCAATTATACCAATGTTACAGTGACAGGTATGTGTTACAGTGCCGATATAAATTTAATCAATATCAGTTATTTTCTTGCGAAGTTAAAAATTGGCCATGTACATGAATAATAATAATACTATTCAGCTTTTTATATAAAGCGCTTAATACATCTCGGACGTATCCAAGCGCTTTACAGATATACTATTACCCCGGTCATTGGATTCAGTGCTTGCCCACATACACTGTGTGCACAATTTACACTCACTGGGGAGCATTCCAGCCAGAAACTAAAATGTGTAACCCCTAATGACGGCTGACGAAAAAGATCTTCATTATGTCGACGAATTCTAAGTTTTTATAAGGGACTCGGTCTTTGCACTATACACTTCTCTTGCATTTGTCTCAGTACAAAGGTCATGGTTGTAATTCTAGTCTTTATTGCTTGCCCCAAATTAGTAAACACAAGTAGCCTTACAGTTACAGGTCTTCTTCCTTGTTATTATTACGCCAATGTATTGAAAACCCCATCAAGATCTGTTATCTTCTCTAAAAATATCTGATTGGTCGCGATGTGAATTTACTATAAATATGTTGATGTTGATGTATTTGCGCGGTTGCAGATTAATTTTCAGACCTTTATACACAACCGCCCTTTGCTATGATTCCCTTCTACTTTAGTATTCATTGATAATTATATAATTTGCCTTTAATAATCAGGAAGAGTTATTTCTATTGAATCCATGTTTCACATTATATTGTACAATAGATGCGTTTTTTTTTTTTTTTCTTTTTGCTTTACTGTAATTAGGTATCATATACACGAATTTAGGAACTCACAGCAATAACGTTAATTGTTTCTTTTGTCGAGATATTTGTACTATTTGAAGGCTTCCATAGTAAAGAATGATTTAAGTTTTCTTTTGACGGGCAGGGCCCACTCATGCTAACGACACTTCGATAGGTTTTACCTGTCGTATTCAGGATGTATTTTGTTGGTAACTTAAAGGTACTATGTCCCATCTGCAAGCCAAAAATGAAAAGGTTGAATTCCAACGGCATTTGAAAGACAATAATAATTTAGAACTTCAAAACCCTCAAAACGAAAGGGTTTAAAAATTGATTTTTGTGGGAAAATAACGACCATTAGTTGTCGAATCGACTCAAGTGATTGCAATCACCCAAGTAAATAGTCTGATTTTCAGACCCTTCTACCGAATGCTCGTACGTTTTGTGCTGCACAAAGATTATATTTGTTTAATTTTGACCTTTACAAGGAGTGGGCTATTGATGTAAACAAATGCTCATGTACCTGCTACAGCTTATTTTATGTTTGTTATTCTATCTATCTATCTATCTTCTCCCGGTTCGGAGGTTGATTGCAACATCTCTCCATTTCACTCTTCTGCCATTCTTGTGCACTCTTGCAGTTTAAGTCCACTCCAGTTATTGACATTCTCTTCCCATTTGATTCTGGGTCTCCCTCTCGGCCTACTTCCTTCCACTCTTCCTTCCAATACATCCTTTAAGAGGCTTTGGTGCCTTTGAATATGACCAAAGTATTTGATTTTTCTCTCCTTAACTAATCCTACTAGTGCAATTTGTTTACGTCCTGTCATGTGCAATATCTCTTTGTTGGTTTCATTCGTTTCCATGATATTTTCATCATTCTTCTGTAAATCCACATTTCGAAAGATGTTATTCTATTTTCCATGGCTTTGCTTATAGTCCATGTTTCTGCTCCATGCAATAGGCCGGACCATACATAACAGTTTACTAGTCTCAACCTAAGCACAAATTTCATCTTTCTATTTGTGAATAATCTTTTCATTGCCAGAAATGTATTCCGAGCAATTTATATTCTTCTTTTTATTTCTGCTTCGCATCTGGCATCATCTGTGATATTTTGTCCTAAGTAGATGTAATTACTGACCTGCTCAATAATATGTCCATCGAGTTTCAGACATATTCTAGGCTTATTCTCTGTTCTACTAAAAATCATTGACTTAGTTTTCTTGTCTTCATGCTTAGACCAAACTCTTCACTTTTGACTTTTACAATTTCCAATACATGTTGTAAATCTGCTTCATTTTCTGCGCAAAGTACAGTGTCATCAGCATAACGTAAATTATTAATATTTACAAACCCAATACTAACACCTTCCATATTTGAAATTTCGCTGTGCACAAGTTGCACAGAGATGGGGACATTACGCATCCCTGACGTACTCCTCTTTTGATTTGTGTGTAACCTGTAATTTCATTGTTAATTTTGATGGCAGCTGTCTGCTCCCAGTAAAGTTTAGATATGAGACGTATTTTCTTACCATCTACCAATTTTGTGTAAGCTTTCAATCGATTTGTCGTGGTGAATTTTGTCGAATGCTTTAGAGTAGTCAATAAAGCACACATATATTTCTTTATTTACTGCAATATGCCTTTCTGTCATCATTCTCATACAGAATATTGTTTCTCTAGTACCACTTTCAGGTCTAAATGTATGTTATTACCAAAGATATAAAGATGTCAGTCAATCACTCAATAGTGTCTGACAGTGAAGTTTAGAAAGTAAACAAGTTTTCTTGCATAATTTGAATACTAGGACACTGGTAACGTTCAAATTTCATAGATAGGACATACATGACATATTCATAATTCCTGCAAAGTTCTACATAATTTGATGTAGGCTGCAGAAAGGACATAGTTTTCTTTAAGTGATAATGATTATTGATCATGTTTCCCTATTACAGTACAAGCAATCAGGCCTTTCGTTAGGGTTCACCAATGTGGAAGCAACTCTCCTGTCTCTGTGAATGTGACGGGCTGTATGATCAAGACCATACCTGACCAACGCCATGTGCAGCTAGATTGCTTCGTTGAGGGCGCTAAACCACAAGTATACATAACCTGGTTTGATAATACCACCCTGACGGACTTGTTGAACGGTACATCTTTAATAACTACCCACGGGAAACGAGAGGGAACTGTGGATCAAAAACTTATTGTGATAGTAGATGTTTCGGAATTTCAGTCCGATCAAGAGTACTACTTTACTTGCATCGCTGAAGGCCAGGCGGTTGGAGGAATAACATCCGTGACTGTTGGGATCAACAATGTTCCTCTTGGAGGTTAGAGTCTTCGAATCTAAGAAATATATCCTATAAAAAATTTAGTTCAATTGTTTGAAATTAGAAGGAAAAAATGGCGAAAATGGCGAAAGTTCGAGAAAAAAAAACGGACCAATAATAAAAACAAAACTTAAGATTTCACTTAACCTTTGTGATTCAGCCCAAATTGACAATTTGGATTGTAACGTAGCACTGCTGGATAACTCTTCCGTGTGTCGTGTAACAAATACGAATAAGTTCTGCCTTCTCCCTTCGGGCACTTCTGGAATATATTATGGATATGAAATTATCAAAGGTTCTGTAAAAACACACTCCTGAGTCATTTTTGGGAAAATTGACGTTTTAGTAATGTTGTGTATTGAAACAAATGGGAAATTGTGTACGGCACTACGTCACAATGGCATTAACTAGTGAGTCAATTAGAAATGCCAATATTTGCTTTACTGATTTGTTTTCCTTTACCGCAGTTGTCAATTAAGGTGGAATTTTAATAATATTTTAATAACACTAGTATCAATGTGATCATGGTGATATCATTTCAGGTTCACATGTATGAACAAATCCCAAATGATTGACACTTCTGTTTCGAAAGATGATAATGAAAATCATGGTTTATAACAAATCATTTACATGGCGCCATATTTTGGTTAAAAACATTCATGTAAAACGAAAAGGTTGATTTTTAGAAAGGGGAGGAGATCCTTTGATTGTCTTTCAAAAGTCAAACTTATCGATACCTAACCAGTTAAAGATAATTAGTTTACTATGTCTTATCATGATTAAATGATTTTTTTTAGTATCAGCAGGAATGTTGGCAGTGGTAGGGTTGGTGGTGTTTGTGGTGTTGGGGCTTGTTATTCTCATACCCGTACTCCTGTGGAAGAAATACATGAGAACACAACGTAGAAAAGGTAACGTGATCGAATTGCCTAATTAAACTGACAACCCTCAACCTTATTTCACAAAACATACTTTAGGCCTACATATAATATACCTTATGTACTCCATTCAGAGTAGGCTATCTTTGCTTCTAATTGAGGGATAAATCACTATGTCCTTTTAAGGAACCAAGCCAGACCCAAAAGTTGAAAATAATTGTGCGTACATTAAACAAATGGAATTAAATCCCTATTTTCTGTGTAAATATGTTAATTATAATCATATTCCATACATAAATCCCAATTCAGATCAAACAGTGCGATAATGGGAACAACGAATAAATAAAAAGAACTAGCATATTGAATTATCAAACTAGTAAAGTTAAGAATTATTAATTTGGACAATTTGTATTTATTTGTTGACGTTATAACATGATGTTATTCAGTGGTGTTGTATTACGTTTAAAGTCATTCCCTGAGAACAATGACGCTATAATCGAGGCTTAGTGTTTTCATCAAAAATTGAACTGCACGTGATAGTACAAAAATTATTGATTATGAATAACAATATTTATACCATGTTGTCAATTGTTTTAATATTTTATATGCGCTTTTAAACAGATGGTGATCTTCCAATGAAATATGAAAGGATACCAATAAGTGAGTAGGCCAATAATTCACGATATAAATTCAGACTACCCCCTCAAATATTTTATTTTATTTTTTATAACTGAATTTTGTGTAAAGTGTTACCCGGGCTGAACAAGTTAGCCAAGAAGGTGTACTTCTTCTTCTAATAGCACTACTAATACCACCACAACTACTACCATTACCATTACAATAACTACTACTACTACCACTACTACCACTACTACCAATATTACCACAATTACTACCATTATCATTACAATTACTACTACTATCATGACTACTACTACCACTACTATTACTACTACTTCTACTACTACTACTACTACTACTACCACTATTACTACTAATATTACTACTACTACTACTACTACTACTACTACCACCATTATTAATATTACTTTTAATACTACTACTACTACTACTACTACTACTGCTACTACTACCACTAGTAATACTGCCATTACTTATACCCTCACCATTACTACTACTACTACTATTAGTAGTAGTAGTAGTAGTTTTACAACTGCAACTAATACTACTACCATTAATACTGCCACTACAACAACTACTATACTACAAATACTACTAATTCTACTTTTACTACAACCAATATTACTATTATTGCTATTTCTAATAAAATGACTACTATTTAAACGACTTCTACTACTTCTACCACTTTTACTACCACTACTAACACTACTACCATTACTAATACTACTACGACTTCTAGCATGATTACTACTACTACTACTACTACTACTACTACTTCTACTACCATAATTACCACTACAACTATTAGTACTACTACTACTATTATTATTGCTACCACCAGTACATCTATTACTAATACTGCTACTACTACTACTACCACTACTACCACTGTCATAAGGGTACTTCCTATACAATCTATTTTACAGCAGTAAATGCCGTTTGATAAAGTTATCAAATATGTAATGAATTAATTTTCCCTTATTCACATGTTCGCAACATCCTGTATTATTTAACATATTATCAATAGTCTTTAACATTTCGTAGACCAATTTAACAATACCACACATTTCTCCCTTTTGTTTTCAACGGGCAGATCCTGATAAGTGGCAATCGTTACTTGACAAGAGGAAGAAAATCATGGACTTTTCACCAAACACATCAACAACGATGAATAAGGACACTAATCACATCAACCTGGGAGTGTTCGGCTTAGGAAAAGCTGGGAAGTCATCTTTAATCAATTCGCTCATCTTTTCTCTTACAGGTAATAATATTAGTGATTAGTTCGGATTTTTAAAGGTCGTGGGATCGCTTCTTAAATGAAAAAAATTGATATGAATATGAATTTGAATATGAAAACGGATTCGAGTACGAATACAAAAATATAAATACCAATATCAGTATATACACGAATACGCATACAAATATGAATATGAATATAAACATGAATGATAATAGAGTCTTGCAATATTCCTCTTAAATCGATTACCTAATTCACATAATCTTGATGCAGTTGTTCATTTTGGTTGATATACCTAGGAAAATATCCGGGTGAAGCGGACAGTGGGGCCACAACACATATTGAGAGAGATATTACTGGACAGAGAGATGAAATAAAACTGACCGATCACATTCATTTGTTGAATTTTAAAGGAATGGTGAAATGCGACACGACCAAACGAGAGGAGATTCTCTCCCAAATCAGTGAGAAAATCTTCTTTACTTTTTGTATCTGATATATTTTTGTATTGCTATCAAAGACTGGTATGATGGGGGTGACGAAATTTCGCGTACAGTTGAAGAATTCTGAAGGATGTGATATCTTATTAATGATTTCTTCAAATCGTTCAAATATGTATATAACTAGACTATGATTTGGTGAAATTAGAAAACGTATCGACAAAACATTCAGGAAATACTTCGATATGAACATTCAATGTCGGATTGAAACGTGATGATGCACCTGAAATGAAATGTCAATCACCGTTGAAATATTTAAAAAAAATAGACACACAAACAAAAATTCATTAGCGGGAAATTACAGAAATATCATTAAAATTTTAAAAGGCCTTATTCATTTTCATATGAATTCATCCAATTTTGGTGACATTTATGATTCTGACGTTTGTCCTATTATGATACGCCTATGAATGATTTTTTGTTTCCCTTGTTGACATGAAGAAGCAAGAAAAGTTGTTTAATTCAAGAAGAAAAAAAAATATCTTTCAGAAAAAAAAGTTTAAAATTCTACCTAATTTTGCAAATAAACTAGTTGTTATTACACTGTAATAATAGGCACAAATTGGAGGCCTGAATAAACTTTTCACATTTGCCCATATCTTAAAATGGCGGTACCTTGCTGTTTATAAGTGAATTTCTTCTTTCTTTTTGTTCTTTATAGAATGGGCTCACAGTAACGCATGCTTCATTTTATTTTCAATTTTTTTCTTTCAATTTTTTATTTCTATTTTTTTTCTTCACAGAAGGACAAAACGTCCCGGTTCACTGCGCAATCTTCATCTGTGACTACAAGTGAGGACTGTTTCTGTCCCTCTCCCCCTCTCTCTCTCTCTCTCTCTTTCTCTCTATCTTTCTCTGTCTTTTGTTCACTGCCCGTCAGTAGGGGTACCGTGATGATCGCGGTTAAGCTACCGGTCGGGTACGACGCTTAAACAGGCGGTTACTATCATAATTTTCGAACTAGATTATCCATCATTAGGCCCCCCCCCCCCCGAAAAAAAAAAGAAAAAAAAAAAGATGTTGTATTGCCCTTTGCGACCGACACAAACATCTTGAAATGTACGGTCGGCTTTATAAATCTTTTTTTTACCGTTTTTTTAGGAAATAAATGTACTAAAGCATCGAAACTGAGAATTATCAGCCCATAGAAGGAGTACCAAGAAAAAGTTATAAACAAAAAAATTAAAATGATTTCCGACCGACCGACCGACCCATGTTTTGGCACCTGAAGGGCAGTACAACATCTTTTTGTTTAGGTCTTATGGAGAAGGGTCTACAGTAAATAACTGAAATGTTGGTAAATATTGGATCTATAATAGGTGCTGGTAATTTTACCACATTACGACACCGGTCATTGAAACAAAAATACATGCAATATCAGCCCTGGATTAGCCTTACAAGAACAATTGTAGAATTCTACTATACGAAGAAGGAAACTATATCTTAAATAAATAAGTTATGAACAGACGAGTTTATGTTATGCCAAAAAAAAGGAATTATATGTGGTGTCACAATCTCATATTCAAATATTTCTCTCATTCCAGGAAACGCAAGGGACGGTATGAGGAATTTATGAAGATGTTGTCCGACGACGTGATCAGCTATTTCGGTATGATTCCACACTTTACAGTGACATTTCTGCTTCTAAAAAGAGTCGCTCATTGTTATATCAGATCACATTTAATAACAATTAGAACGGCCTGCTCACCTGCGTTGTTCTTTTAATTTTATCAAAATGTAACCAATAGAAAATGTTATTATTTAACATGCCGAAGACTGCCTTTTCTTTTTTCAACTTCCGTTCCCTTCATAATTCTAGATAAAATCAACGTCATGAAATTTTGATTGAGCAATATCGTACAGACAAGAATGCGACGATCTGGTGACATTAGGGACTTTTAGATTCGCACGAAGACAATGGGGATTGCTACGGTCGACGTCCTTTTAATGCACTGCCTTGAAGGACGACACACGTATCAGTCCACGCAAATCTAAAAGTCCCCATAATTGTTATACGAACGAAAGGGGGAAGTCTGAGGGATTCAGTTCACCTTTATTTTAGAAGATGTTTTTCTTTCCCGATCAAGAATCGGAAATAAAACAAAACCCAAACGCCCTCTATAGTTCATGGGCAGAGGAAGGGGGACAATATTTTTTTTTTTTTTAAAGATGGCAGTGGATAATGATGGCTAGGGAGGGCTGCGGGATGGCAATATGATTTAGAAAATGTAGGTTTGTTTGTTATCAAGTTGAATTAAAAAAAACAGAAAATGAGAGAAAAAAATTAGTAAAAGTTTGAGGAAAAGCAAATAGGAAATTTATGACATTTTGGAGTAATCTTCAGTGAAACACAAATTGGCCTCACTGTGACGTATCGTGCAACTTAATATTGGGTTGGACTTCCCCTTTTATTATAGACTTCCTCGATAGTTTAGATTATGAATCATATCCTTTTGCATTTGCTTGAATGTTCTTACTTGCAGGTAGAGGAATCATGCTGGGGATACCAAATAGAGGTGACCTGGATGACGATGATGATACAATTAAATCAGAGATGGCCGATGCCATTGGAATACCAGAAAATCATGTTTGGATCTTCAAAAACTACACACTAGAGAGCCATGAGGAAGATGTGGAAAGAAGTATAGAACTCCTTGATTTCATTTTGCATTGTCTAACAGTTGCAAAAGAAAACAAACACTTTCGAGATATCCAGAAAGAAAAAGAGCAGATTCCAAATATCTTCGATAGGCCTTTTCCTTTTTCTTTGTTTCCTTTTTTCTCAAATTAGAAGTATGTACCTGCCAAGTTTCGACACCGGCGTACGTATTGTTCTTTTTATACCAGGAGTTGTAACATGTTATTTTAGATTTGTCTTTTTCCACGAATAATGATTCAGAGCCAATTTTACTAGCCTGTGTGAAGAATTTATTATCAGATAGCTAAATAAAATGTTCACCCGTAAACTCATCTTATAGTAATCATGATAGACATGCAATTGTCATATGTTGTTCGTCATGTTGTATGTATTTTCCATTCACCTTCCACCCTCATTCCATCTCTTTCTCAACCCCATCTTTTTCCATTGTCATCTTGACTGTTCTTTTCTCGGTAGGGAAGTCGGAGTCCTGAACATAATTGTTTTAACTATATTCTATATATTACCACACAAAATACCACAGGAATATAGTACCACAGCATACCCTTCCATTTCATTCCTTACGTGATGACGATTTTATCTCCGCTCAATCTACTATACATCCACAGCGCGGCGATAACTCTAATACAATAGAGCACACGCGTGCGGACCAATATGAACTAAATGCTATAAGCCGTTTATGCGAACAAACTCCTGAATATTTATACCATATTGATCCCAATGATACTACTACAGCACCACAAACTAGCAAATATTACACAATAAATCAATTTACTGAAAATATTATTCCAAATTAACAAGAAGCACTCTCCTGCTTTCACCTAAACATCCGAAGCTTAAGTAAAAACTAAGACCAATTTAAGTACTTAGTTGAAAATATATCTTCACCCATATCCATAATTGGCTTAAGTGAAACATGGCTTCGCGATGAACCTCGCCCAATTTATAACTTGCCTGACTATAACTTCATTTCAAATAATCTAAAAAACAAAATCGGATGTGGTGTTGCGTTATACGTCTCTTCAAATATTAACTACAATTCTATATCACAACAGAATCTCATGTCAAACTCAATTTAAAGTATATTTATTGAAATTACGATAGAAGGCAAACGCGTGATAGTTGGATCAATTTACCGTCCACCAAATTCTCCGCAGAATGATTTTATATCCTGTCTTAGAATATTATTATGATCAGAATGTATGAGAAACAAATGTTGAATAATAATGGGTGATTTTAATATAAACCTCCTTAAAGTAGAATATATTTTATGTCAGGATTTCTTAGACACTATGCTTCCACACTCATTCATCCCTTTAATTAACAAACCTACACGCATCACGAATTCTTCAGCAACACTTATAGACAACATATTTTCAAATCATCAAACACAAGCTTCTACGGGTATAATTTTGACCGACATCAGCGACCACTCTCCAATATTCTCGTTCACACCTTTCCCCAAGGGCAAGGACAAATTTTAGAAATTGGCGATGGAACGTCGAAAACCTACAAAGGATGATATGAACAAGTTTAAACTGCTCTTTATTTTTATATATACATGATCTTAAAAGCGCATCTATCACATTATCATTAGTCTTATTTGCAGATGACACGAACATATTTTTATCTCATCGTGACCCACAACTTTTACTTTAACTATGAACTGACTTTAATTTATGAATGGATCCAGGCAAACAAACTCTCTAAACCAATTACATGTTGTTTAGCAATATTATTGACTCATTTCCGGTTGAAGTATTCATAAATGGAGCAGCCCTTAATTGTGTTAAATCTACAAAATCACAGCTAAGATTGTGTAACTAAGATTGTGCAATAATTTTTCAATAGTATATATTTTAAAGAAAAAAATTAAGTTTGCGGTGCAGCTGTGATCTTGTCTTCTATCACAAGGAATCGGTAAGATTCATCGTTCAATCATGGCATTTATGAAGGCTGAACCAGGAATATGAGCACATTTTTGTCTCTGAGTGTCATTTACTGCAGTATTTTTGGCCTCAATAAGTCATCTTTTATAACTTTGCTGGAGAATGTAACCGACTCTGTAAATGTTTACTTCTTACGACTGTGTTTAGATCAGCCTCACAATAGCGTTCTAGGAAACCATTACAAACTTGTCTGCACTTCAATATTGAACATTTAATGTGAATCATTTATTTGATATTTTAACTTTAATACAGTACTGATATAACAATGATATATTCCCATCCAAAATATATTTTATATAGCGTCTTTTCCTTGCGGTTACAAAGCGCTGCACACACCGCTCCACATTGTATACACCATATTCATGACTTTCATTTGACATTTGTGGACTTTTGCATCATGATTCTATATTAAAAGTGTTATCTGTGACCTAGTGTAATTGGTGTTTGAGAACTGTCTATCATTTCATCAAAGCTACGTTATCAATAAGGATAAAAATCATCATACCATCTGAGGTGATGAAACAATATTGTTTTCCTCCGAAGGTTCTACAATCAGCATCATTATACTATTCTCGTACTTTTATAATTGTTCATCAATCAACGAATCATGGCATTCTTGTATTTCAAAAAACTGATAAACACAATTTGTTCTAATTCATATTTAGGATAAAACCGAATATTAAATAACTGTCTGTGTGATTTTAGGGCGGGCCATTCATTTGAACATGTAGTCTTGTTTGAATTCAATGATTTTCTTAGTTTTTTACCGAATAAATATTAATAATAATGATGAAAATGATAATACTAAAGGATAACACACTCTTCGACCTTAAAGACCACAACGTAATTCGATATCACTATACTTCGTTTAATAATTATGATTATTATTATTCTAAGGCCGAGTATAGAGTCTCTCAGGGCTCCATACTGGGTCCGCTCCTCTTCCAGCTCTATATTAATGATATATGTTATGCACCTATCTAGTACCCTGTAGGTTGGTATAACGCTTATACCATTTAGTACCTTGTAGGTTGGTATAACGCTCAAACCACTTAGTGCCATGTTGTATTTATAACGCTTATACAATTTAGTGCTCAGTTAATAGATGTAGCATTTTTCATATCTCATCAATGTTGCTGTAATATCAAGAGTCATATGTCTTGCAATTTTCAATTTTTGTTTGTATTTCTGAAATTAACATGTCCTTTGTACTATGCATATTTTTCAATACTGAATGTCGTGCTTTACAAATGAAAATAAAATTACCAAAACAAAATGATTGAAGGCCTGTTTTATTATTCGTGGCCTTTGTAATGCATTAACAATACATGTGTAATTTATAAATTGATGATTTCACATTTCATGAACTATTTTAAGATTATGCAGAACCATTACTAAAAGGGTAACAATGATTTTGTAATTATTTCTGGCTACTGGTATCTTTCACATAGCCTTAAAAAAGAGTTAAAGAGAATTCCGGAGTCTGAGAACTAAGCAATTTTGGTGTAAATCTGGATTTCTGCTGTCCAGATTGAAATAATTTGTTGTATACAGTAATGTTTTATGTAATAAGTCTTTTTTTGGATGAATAATTGTCTATACATGTAAATAAATGTTCTGCTCAGTTTTATCTAGCCCTGGCTTTAAAGGTGCATCCAAGCCATCAATTTTGTATTTTTATTTTGTATTACATGCTTTGAATAATTAATTATAAATGATTGAATAAAGTGAACTAAACTAAACTTAACTGATCCTGTTTCGTGTCTCTTTCTTATTACTTAGCTTAAAATAGAAAATCCTCGCCAAAAAAAATCCTTTCAAGTTATATCAAATAACTTGATTTAGGAATATTCAGCGTTTTAAAACCAATGTTTAGTTTGGCTATGGTAGCCAATTATGAAGCACATCAATAAGAAACATAAATATTTGCAAGTTCCCTGACATGAAATACTATTTTCTCCTGACTACCATACTTCCGATTGAAGATAATTAGCGTTCTCATTGATGCTCGATATACCACGGCTCATTCTAGACCAGATTCTAACAATATTGAATACATGCAGTCCCCTTTCAACACACTCATCCCACCCTACCACGCCAATACACTCCAACCATCGCCCCGCACATACGTACCAAGGTCACACATATCCCACTGACACTGAACGAGACTCGCATACACTGATTCTTTAACACACCTACCCCCTTTCCATTATCCATCTTGTTTGTTAGTTTGTTTGATTTCATTTCTGTCTTTACCAGCATCATATAAAAGTTAAATACAAACCAGGTACATATCAACAAAAGCTGAATTGACATATGTCATATCACAATATAAATCAAGTAAATAATGATACCTTTTAGAAAAACATATAGTTGACAAATCTGTTTAAAATTAAAAAATGCAGAAGACTGCTATCTTGAGCTAGAGCTTTAACATGATGGCGGTCTAAGGAAAAGAACATATATAGGCGACAAAACCTATATTCATCAGAAATTGATTAATTATTACCACCACATAATAAAGGAAATAAGGCATAACATGAGATGCGTCAGGTAAAAATGTGTATATTACATAAATGGATGTCTTTTGTGAAACGCGTTATTGTTGATCTGATTAATTAATGTGCATGTGCAAATGCATCTACAAGTGCTTGTGTTTGGGGCACTTATTAAAGCATGACTTGTATGCTGATGATAATTTCCGCTTCATGGCAGCCTTTAAAGAACATATCGAAGTAAATGATTTAACAGTCGTTTGAGAAATGCCGGGGGAATTAGGTTATTGGCGTATTTGAACAGAAAGATTGCAACCTGCAAGTTTAGATATATATTTGTATTAAACAGATGACGCGTTAATTATATCTTTTACATACAAAAGAAAGTAATGGTACCAAAATGGAGCCTTGAGGGACATCACACCTGACCGGTAAAAGATCCCGCAAGTCACCTCAAAATGCCCTTAATTAGTGAAAATAGATAGACCTAATAAAATACTACATTGATGGCGAGTATTTGGTATCTGACAAAAAACCTTTTGCATCTGGTTTGGCCCGGTTCTTCTTGCTAATAATGTAGTATTGTACTAATTTCATTCAATGTTTGCCTTGATTAGGGGCGTAAGCATTTCGGGGCGGAGAATTGAAGAAAGAAAGAAACGGAAGGGGGGAGGGAAAAGTAGAAAAAACGGAATATAACAAATAAAAGAAAAAGAAACTAATCCATATGTATTTGATAAATACAAACATTTTGTTTTATTTACACACATGGCATGCACTGCTAGGGAAAAAAGCATTAGTAGGCATAATAAAAACAAATTAGAGCAGTGCATGTTAGGATAGAGCACTACGCTCCAACACCAACGAGCAATATTTTTATTTGGTCTTTGCAATGATATCCCATAGTATTAACAGATATCTTTATTGAATGATCATGACCAGTGCAATTGATTAGGAGAGTTTGGCCAACCCGGTTTGAGTTGGACACAACCCAGTGAAACTGAGTTGGCCAAATTCTGTGTACAGATAGCTATGATCATGACACATAACTGGCATCCTCTTTGGTGCCATGGAAGAAAACGAAAGAACAACAATTACATGGAGTGAGGGCGAATCTCCGCAAAACCTGTATGGATTAGTAGCCTAGCATTTTCTTACATGTCACAAATGACTCATTAATTATTTATTGCTCGCACTTCACACCATTTACGATATGTATGTAAACACTGACAGTTAACACTTACTCATGATTTTATTTTAAAATGGGGCCAACTATTGATCATGCGCTGCCTTTAAACAAACAACACGCTCGTAAATTCGCATGGATTTTTTCGACAAAGGGCAACCGAGCCATCTTACACATGGAGACATACACAGCCAATGTGCAGGAACTGGAATAATCTGGAAGAAAAGATTACAAAATGATTCCAAAGCTATTTTGTTTACTAGGCTTGCTAAGCCTGCTCATGCAAGGTAAGTTCCTACTTTCTGATTATCGTTTTACATACTTCTATTTGACTGCAATCAAACATATTTCTTTGAAATTATATCATGGTAATCGAAAATTCATCGGACAGGATTGTTGAAATATCCTCATACAAACATTGTCATGAATTATATTTAAGTACTCATATTGTTGATTTTTTTCACCATTCTAAACAGTGCGTGTATGATCAAACATTTAGCCCTTCGGGGGAAGAACAAGTTTGGAAAATAAAGTAAAAGCGAAAGAAGGAAGGTGAAACAAAACAAAAACTAAATAAGGATTAAAAAAATATCAAATTTGACTAATTGTTAAGTTTTACACATCACCTATTAAACAACACCATGGAGTATGCTATGTTTCATACATACATGAATACCCATGAGTTCATGACCTGTAGTTCATAATGTATTGACATTTCCTTGATATTACTTAAAAACAAACTTGTTGTAGTAGGATTCATGGTAATATTATTGAAAGTAGAAGTAGTAGTAGTATTTTTGTTTTGTGGGGGGGGGGGGAGGTCAACAGTATTGATTCAACAATTAGTCTTTGTTAAGAAAAGCATATAACCTAATGTAGAATATTTTCAAGATTTGTTTATGTTCTACAGAGTATAGATATTAGGGGATGCTAATTTCACGCGGATCATCTTTCTTGTAAATAAGAATTACTTTTGCTACTTTAAAGGGATCGTTTAACAATGTTAAAGAGAAGGTTGAGTTCTGGGAAGAGGTAAAACATAATTTGTGAACGCTATCATTGTTATTATGCAAGGGTGGCAGAACATCAGATTAAACATGTTCCCTGAAAAGCATGGCTCTTCAAATGCCTTCATATTCTAAATATGACATGAAACATCGTAAAAATCGGGGGTAGGTTTTTTTCGCCATGTGCTCGTGTAGTCCCATATACTTCATTCTGTGAACAGTGCTTTTAACTTTGCCAAGATTTGGCCAAATTTCTTATCATTTTGATGATTCCAGAACCTTGCAATACACACAAATACTTATATACTAGATGATCAACCTTTACTGATAGATTCCACACCGTTTCTTCCACAATGCAATCACATGACCCGAACTCAACTTTATCTTTAAATCTGAGATACACGGCCCTACGTGTTATCAGTGTCTGTGATATGGTGTAATATTGAAGCCGAAAACAAAATTACGCTTCAAAATGATCAAGAAGTGCCTCAAAAAAGTTAAAATCTTTGAGTGACCGGTTTTACCATACTCGTTTTCCCTAATAGACTGTATTGTTGTGAGAACCGTTTGGCAAACGGTTTTCAAAATTTGTAATTCCAATCATAAATATCGTGATAATCAGACAGGCGATTGGCTTGTAAAAGTCATGGGGTTCCTGACTGACCTAAAGGTTTATAATTATGATTGCAGCATGAGCTAAATCCAGACATTTGTTTCAGAATCTGAGACAAAGTTAACGGATCCCTTTAAGGAGATCTGGACATGCTCCTGATAAAAGCGATACATTAAATTTACGATCTAATGGGAATACAATGAAGTGTATAGTTTTAATTTTGAGTGGTGGGTTGTGCACGCCAGACACCTCCAAATGCCACACGCCCTTAAAAAATGAAAAAGAAAGACACGTATCTGAAAAAAAACAGTATTTCATCAGGTTTGATCCAGTTGTAATCACTAGTTATGTAGTATTTTATAATAACCATTCAATTTTTGCCCTGATTATGGGTCTAAGCATTCCGGGGCGAAGAAAGAAAGACAAAAGGGAAAATAAGAAAAACAAATAGGAAAACAAAAGGGGGGGATTCATACCTTTTTGATCAATGAATACATTTCTTTTTAATTACACACATGCACTGCTGGGAAGAAAAGCATACATAGGCATAAGAACAAAACAGTAGAGGAGAACATGTGAGGATATAGGATTACGCTCCAACACCCATGAGCAGTGTTAATGATTTTCCCTAATTATAAGATATCTTTATTGAATGATCGTGAAACATATCGAGCGTCCTCTTGGGTGATATGGTAGAAGACCAAAGAACAATTAAATGGGGAGAAGGCCCACACCCGCACACCCCTATGGATTAGTAACTTAGAATTTTCTAACGTGTCATAATTGTCTCATTAATTATTTGTTAATCGCACTTTGTACTATTTACGATGTACATAATCATTAACAATCGATGATAACGATATTATTAAGACATTGGGTCAATTATTAATCGTGTTCAGTTTTTAAACAAACAAACCACATGTATTATGGGATAGCAATCAAGCGGGACATTTTACGCATGCAGACAATACAGCCATGTGCAGGAACTGAAATACTCTAGAAGGAAAGGTTTAAAAATGATTCCCCAGCTATTTTGTTTACTAGGCTTGCTTAGCATGCTAATACAAGGTAAGTGCCTACTTTCTGATTATCTTTACAAACTTCTGTTTGACTGCAATAAAACATATTTCCTTGAAATGAAATCATGGTAATCGAGAACTAACAGGACGGGATTGTTAAAATATCCTCATACGAAAATTGTCATATCTTTAAGTTCTTTTCTAATCAGTGTCATCTTCCCTTATGATAGGTGCCCCTTGTCCTTTCTCCATAACCTGCGCCCCTAGTTTAAGCCGACTTATGGAAAAAATTGTCTTTAATTTTCCCCATCAGTTTGCTCGCTACTCTTGCTCGCATTTTTAGTTCATATATTCACATGTTAGTTAAGTATTAAATGTATTTTCCATCTTTCATGGTTAGGATGTGCCAAAATCCCATCAGGTGCTCAAATCCCATGTGTGATTTGTTTTGGTTGGATTTTTCTGTTTTAATATAAGATGTAGTTTTGTCAATACTACAACCTAACAAATCTCAAAATTTAGACTGGCTCGCTTTGCCCTCTCGCAAATGAATATTCAGACCATCATACCAAAATGTTGTTTTTGTTGCTCAAACAGTATCTTAGGCCACTAAGATAAACAAAATATTGAAATAATCCCTAATAATTTAATCACAATCAATGACGATGCACAGGTATATGCCAAAGTCTAAAAATATTGTATTTAAGTGTTGATGACTCCCTTTTATTTTTTTAAACCAAAAAGCGCCATTTTTGTTGCTGTCCCCCCCCCCTCACTTTGGAAAATATTCCGCCGCCCCTGGAATAAAGAGTGGTGTCCTCCTTCCCCCTTGAATGACTTAGCACATGCTACGCCATTGTTCTGCATGTATACAGGGATTAGCGATTCAATACGAAGCTATATAAGTGTGTCGCTTCGATACATTAATTTCTGCTTGTAAACATAAAATAACTGACTGATGGAAATTTTCCCCCACCCAAAAAAAAAAATAATAATAATAATAAAATAAATACAAATAAATATATAAATAAATTAATTAATTAATTAATTAATTAATTAAAATAATTATTTCAAAAAATCAATATTATTGAGAAAGTTGCCCAAATTATCTGTTTATGTTCTCTTAGGTCGAGAAGCATCCATCGTCCCGGTTGTTGAAACCATTCCGGAGATTACTGTAACATTCGGCGAAGAAGGGCTGCTGAAATGTGGTTACGAACGTAAACCATATGCTGTCTATTGGAGATTCGTGAGCGATTCGTCATACGGTGATCTGCTAGTTGCTCTAGATCAATACTACCAGGTCGGCGAAAGATCGGGTCCCGGGTACGACGAAGGACGCTTTAACATTACCAACGACTATTCTCTTCTCATTTATGACGTCAGCGTGGAGAATGAGGGCAGATACATCTGTGAAGTTTCCGACTTTGAGACAGGACAAGTGTTTCGCAATTATACAAATGTTACAGTGACAGGTATGTATTACAGTGCTGATATAAAGTTAATCAATATAAGTTATATTGTTTGCCCAGTCATAACAAGTCGTCTTGTACATCAAGATTATATTTGATTGAATAGTAAGCAAATGGTTACCGATGGTGACGCTGATAGTTTCCCATCGCCTGAAACCAAAAGGTGTTTATTTGCTTTATATTCCACATCGGAAACATGTCACTTCTTCCGTCATTTTAGAGCAACAAGTCATCAGTTTACAGCTTGCACACGGTGTACGATACGTACAGTGCATGCAACACTTTAATACGTACCTACGTATACGCAACGTATTCAATTAAATGCAGTGAGAGTGAAAGTGCGTTGCACTGTGTACATAGTAGTACTATCTACACAGTGCAACGCACTTTAACTGAAGATAGTACATGTAGAACTATCTACAGAGTGTAACAAACTTTTCTTCTCCCATCAATGATGGCCGAACTATCTTTCATCACGTGATTTACTTTTGACAAATCGTAGAGAAAGATTCTTTGTATGTGGAATATAATACAATATATTGTCTAAAATTCATGGTATTTGTTTCAAAGAAAACAGAAAATATGTAACGCCCAATGATGGCTGATGACGGAGACCTTGGTCAGGTCGGCAAAAGATTCATACTAGCCTCTTGTATGAGCTATGCACTTCTCATGCAGTTGTCTGACGAAAAAGGCCACATCTGTAGTGCTAATCTTTCCTACTTGCCACAAATCATTAAAAATGTATAAACTTACAGGTTTTCTTCCTTCTTCAGTTGCGACATTGTATTGAAATCTCCATCTAGATCTGTTATTTTCTCAAAGAAGATCTGATCAGTCGTAATGTGCCCTAACTAATATCACGTATTCTTTAAAACAGGGTTAATTGGACGTTTTGATTAGTTGTATCTAACGTCTTTAGGTTGTATTCTGTTGGTAACTTAAACGGTGAAAATCATTGATATTGTATTATATTCCCTTTTACAGTACAAGCAGTCAGGCCTCTCGTTAGGATACACCAATGTGAACGCAACTCTCCTGTCTCTGTGAATGTGACGGACAATCCAAAGGCAAGCTGTATGATCAAGACCATACCTGACCAACGCCATGTGCAGCTAGATTGCTTCGTTGAGGGCGCTAAACCACAAGTTGACATGTTCTGGATTGATAATACCACCCTGCAGGACTTATCGAACGGTTCATCTCTAACAATTACCCAGGGAAAACGAGAGGGAACTGTGGATCAAAAACTAACTGTGATATTACAGGTTTCTGAATTTCAATCCGAAGAAGACTACTTCACCTGCATCGCTGAGGGCCAGGCAGTTGAAGGAATAGCATCCGTGACTATTGGGATCAACAACGTCCCTCCTGGAGGTTAGAGTCTTCCAATTTAAAAAATGTATCCTATCAAAATGTTAATGTAACCAAACCTTTGTAATAAGTTCAACTGATTGAAATTAGAAGAAAAAAGGGGGAAATGGCGAAAGTTCGAATTATATTGGACCAATAATAATGTAGTTAAGAGATGACTGAACCAACGGGCACCACTTTGGCACTGTTTTCTATATAGAGGGAGCAAGTAGCTACAAGCAGGAGAGTGGGGCTTTTATGTTAGAATTTTCCTTTAAGAAAATTATTAGTAACGCTAGTATATTCCTACGTGATCATGGTGATATCAATTCAGATTTGCCAGCATGAACTATCCCAAGTGTTTGACACTTCTGTTTCGAAAGATGATAATGAAATCATGGTTAAAATCATTTACATGGCGCTATATTTTTGTTAAAATCATTAATGTAAAACAAAAAGGTTTGTCGTTTAGATAGGGGAGGGGTGCATTGATTGTATTTCAATAGTCAAATATATCGAAACCTAACTTGTTTAAGATAATTAGATTATCATCCTTCTTATAATTAAATGATCTTTTTTTAGTATCGACAGGAGGTTGGTCATCGGTGGGTTTGGTGGTGTTGGTGGTGTTGGTGGTGTTGATGCTGGTTGTTCTCATATCTGTACTCTTGTGGAAGAAGTACAAGAGACCACAACGTAGAAAAGGTAACATGGTCGATTTTTGGAATTCATGGAATTACAATGACTACCCTTGACATTTTTTCGCAAAAATACTTTAGGCCTACATATGATTCACCTTATGGACTCCATTAAGAGTAGGCCATCCTCGCTTCTTATGAAGGGATAAATCACAGTCCCCTTTTGAGGCACCAAGTCAGACTAAACATGTACAATTAATTATGTATGTTTACTTTAAACTTCCTTATTTTAGTGTAAATCTGTTAATTATGATCATTTTAAATACATAAATGCCTATTTAGATCAAACAGTACGATTATGGGGCCAACAATAAAGAACGAAAATAAAAAATAGCAGATACATCAAACTAGTGGAATTAATGAATTAATATTTTGGACAATTTTATGTACTTGTTGAAGATGATGTTATTCATTGGTGTTGCAGTACGTGTAAATGCATTCCCTGAGAACAATGACTATAGTCGAGGCTTAGTTTTTACATCCCACGTTATTAAAGCTGCACGTGATAATAGAGAATGGATAATACTGAAAAACATTATTTATACCACGTTGCCAATGCTTTCAATACTTTATTTACGCTTTTAAACAGATGGCGATCTTTCAATAGATAATGAGAGTAGTTAAGCCCCCTAACCCCACCCCCCTAGATCAGCCCCTGCATATACATCTTGATGTGTGCAGTGCTTGTAAATTTACCAAGATTTGGCCGAATTTGTTATCATTTTGATGATTCAAGAACCTTGCAGTACACACCAATACATATAGCTAGATGATCAACCATTTCTGATCGATTCCACAACGTTTCTTTTACAATGCAATCGCATGACCAAAACTCAACTTTTTCTTAAAACAGATGGCGATCTCCCGATGGATACTGAGAGTAGTGAGAGAATGGATAATGAAAGTACACCTTTAAGTGAGTAGGCTAATAATTCACAATATAAATTCAGACTACCCCCTTAAATATAATTCGATTTGTTTTTGTTTTGGTAACTAGTCTTTGTGGACATTTTTCGCGGGGCTAAACGAGCGATCCAATAAAGTGTACTACTTCTCCTAATACCACTACCACTACCACCACCACTACTACCAATATCGTTACTATTACTAATACTATTATGACTACTACCACTATTTCTACTACTACTGCTACTACTACTACTACTACTACTACTACTACTTTCACTACACCCAATCACTATTGCTACTACTACTACTACTACTACTACTATTTCTTTTTTGTACTACTTCTTCTTTTACTAAAACCACGATTACTATTACTACTACTTCAACTAATACAAATATTATTTATACCACTAGTGATATTACTACTACTACCACTTCTACTACCACTACTTTTACTACGACTTCTTCTATAATTAATAATACTTAACTTCTACGACAATTACAACTACTTTCACCACAATTAACACTACTAACACAATTAATACAACTACCACAACCACTATTACTACTTTAACTGCTACCACTGAGAAAAATATTACTAATCCTGCGATTATTACACCAAGTACTACAACTACTACTACTACTATAAAAAAGGAACTTCCTAAACCATGTATTTGAATGGGCAATATAATCGTCGGATACGAGCCCTATTTCATGAAGATTACTTTGGTTTGATCATTAGTATTGTAATGTACGTATATCATCTGGACGGTAACTATTGGGCAATATCATATCAATATTTCTTCAATACAAAACTTTGACACTTTTCCTCCAGCAATAAATAACGTTTGATCAGGTTATTATCATTATAATAAATCATACTTCCTTTATTTTCATACTTTCATATTTTTGTGTCCGACAGTTCGATTATGGGAAAAACGAATAAATAGAAAAATAAAAAAATAGCAGATATATCAATCTAGTACACTTATCAATCATTGATTTGGACAATTTTATTTATTTGTTGAAAAAGTGTAGATGATGTTATTCTTTGGTGGTGTATTACGTTTAAAAACATTCCATGACAACAATGACGATATATCCCAGGCATAGTTTTTCTTCTCACGTTTAGCTGCTCGTGTTAAAATAAAATTGATTATTACTGAATAACAATATTCATACCACGTTGCCAATGTTTTAAATAATTTCTTTACGCTTTTAAACAGATGGCGATCTTCCGATGGATACTGAGAGTAGTGAGAAAATGGATAATGAAAGTACACCATTAAGTGAGTAGGCTAATAATTCACATTATAAATTCAGACTACCCCCTTAAATATTTTTCGATGTTTTGTTTTGGTAACTAGTATTTGTGGACATTTTTCTCGGGGCTAAACAAGGGCCCAATAAAGTGTACTACTTCTCCTAATACCACTACCACCACCACTACTACCATTAACGGTACTATTAATATTAATATTATGACTACTACCACTCTGACTACTACCCCGGTTGCTACTTCGACATCTGCTACTACCATTACTTATACTCGCATTAGTATTACTACTATTGCTACTACCATTAATACTATCACTGTAAGTACTTCCTTTACTACTACAACTACTACAACTAATATTTCAATTATTAATACCAGTACAGCAACTGTTATACTACAATACTACTACTTTCACTACAACTACAATTATTAATACTACTACTACTACCTCTTTTACTACTACTACTTCTACTTTTACTACAACCACTATTCATATTACTACTACTTCAACTAATACAAATATTATTTATACCACTAGTGATATTACTACTACTACCACTTCTACTACCACTACTTTTACTACGACTTCTTCTATAATTAATAATACTTAACTTCTACGACAATTACAACTACTTTCACCACAATTAACACTACTTACACAATTAATACAACTACCACAACCACTATTACTACTTTAACTGCTACCACTGAGAAAAATATTACTAATCCTGCGATTATTACACCAAGTACTACAACTACTACTACTACTATAAAAAAGGAACTTCCTAAACCATGTATTTGAATGGGCAATATAATCGTCGGATACGAGCCCTATTTCATGAAGATTACTTTGGTTTGATCATTAGTATTGTAATGTACGTATATCATCTGGACGGTAACTATTGGGCAATATCATATCAATATTTCTTCAATACAAAACTTTGACACTTTTCCTCCAGCAATAAATAACGTTTGATCAGGTTATTATCATTATAATAAATCATACTTCCTTTATTTTTATACTTTCATATTTTTGTGTCCGACAGTTCGATTATGGGAAAAACGAATAAATAGAAAAATAAAAAAATAGCAGATATATCAATCTAGTACACTTATCAATCATTGATTTGGACAATTTTATTTATTTGTTGAAAAAGTGTAGATGATGTTATTCTTTGGTGGTGTATTACGTTTAAAAACATTCCATGACAACAATGACGATATATCCCAGGCATAGTTTTTCTTCTCACGTTTAGCTGCTCGTGTTAAAATAAAATTGATTATTACTGAATAACAATATTCATACCACGTTGCCAATGTTTTAAATAATTTCTTTACGCTTTTAAACAGATGGCGATCTTCCGATGGATACTGAGAGTAGTGAGAAAATGGATAATGAAAGTACACCATTAAGTGAGTAGGCTAATAATTCACATTATAAATTCAGACTACCCCCTTAAATATTTTTCGATGTTTTGTTTTGGTAACTAGTATTTGTGGACATTTTTCTCGGGGCTAAACAAGGGCCCAATAAAGTGTACTACTTCTCCTAATACCACTACCACCACCACTACTACCATTATCGGTACTATTAATATTAATATTATGACTACTACCACTCTGACTACTACCCCGGTTGCTACTTCGACATCTGCTACTACCATTACTTATACTCGCATTAGTATTACTACTATTGCTACTACCATTAATACTATCACTGTAAGTACTTCCTTTACTACTACAACTACTACAACTAATATTTCAATTATTAATACCAGTACAGCAACTGTTATACTACAATACTACTACTTTCACTACAACTACAATTATTAATACTACTACTACTACCTCTTTTACTACTACTACTTCTACTTTTACTACAACCACTATTCATATTACTACTACTTATACTAATACAACTACTATACAAACCACTAGTGCTATTAGTTTAACTACCACTTCTACTACTAACACTACTATAAAACGAGTTCTTCTATAGTTATTACTACGACAATTACTACTACTAACACCAACATTAACACTACTTACACAATTACTACAACGACCAAAATTACTACTACTACTTTTATTGCTACCACCAATAAAGCTATTACTAATCCGGCTATTACTACGACTAGAACGAGAACTACTATTATCATAATGGAACTTCCTAAATCATGTATTTTAAGGGCAATATGCTCGTTAGATACAAGCCTTTAAGCTATGGTCACAAATTTATTTACTTTTGACAATATTAGATGATGTTATTCTTTGGTGGTGTATTACGTTTAAAGCATTCCATGACAACAATGACGATATATCCGAGGCTAAGTTTTTCATTTTACGTTTAGCTGCACGCGTTAAAAGAAAATGGACCAGTACTGAATTTAAATATTCATACTATGTTGCAAATCTGTGTTATTTTTTCTTTACGCTTTTCACAGATGACGATCCTCCAATGGCAGATAATGAGACAAGAACACCTGTAGGTGAGTAGGCTAATAATTTCTAATTTAAATTCGGACTACCCCCTTTAATATATATCTGTTAATAACTGGACTTTGTAGAAAGTTTGACCCGGGCTTAACAAGTTATTCAAAAAGGTGTACTACCTTTACTTAGACGATTAGTACTACTGCGACTACTCCCTCCATTACTTCTTCTACTTCCTATACTACTACTACAACTACTACTACTACGACTACTACGACTACTGCAACTACTATACAACTACTTTTACTACTACTACTATCACTACTACTATTATTATTATTACTTCTTCATCTAGTACTACTTCCACTTTAACTAGTACCAATGCTACTATAATTAGTAAAACTACGACTAATCTTACTAATTCACCCATTACCACTAAGACTATTAATACAACATCTAGTGATGCTACGTCTATTACTACTACTACAACCACCATTACTTATGCTAGTACTTCTATCGATAACACTTCCACTACCGCTACTAATACCACCATTTTACTTCCCGTTACTATTACTACTACCATTACACTTAAAACTCTATGTGGTACTACTACTATTACTACCACTACGACAACTATTATACTAAAAATACTACTACTTCCACTACAACCACCACTATTACTTCTACTACTACCTCTTTTACTACTACTTCTACTTTTAATTCAACCGCTATTACTATTACTGCTTCTTCTACTAATACAATTACTATTTATACGACTACTTCTTTTACAACTACTACCACTTCTACTACCACTACTACTACTACGACTTCTGCTATAACTTATACTACGTTACTACCACGACAATTAGCACTACTACTACCACAATTAAAACTACTAACACAATTACTAGAATTACCACAATTATTACTACTCTTACTGCTACCACCAATAAAACTACTAATATCAATCTAGTGGAATTAAGAATTATTGATTTGGACAATTTTATTTATTTTTGACATTATTAGATGATGTTATTCTTTGGTGGTGTATTATGTTTAAAGACATTCCATGACAACAATGACGATATATCCGAGGCTTAGTTTTTCATCTTACGTTTAGCTGCACGCGTTAAAATGGACCAGTACTGAAAATAAATATTCATACCATGTTGCAAATCTGTTTTATTTTTTCTTTACGCTTTTCACAGATGACGATCCTCCAATAGCAGATAATGAGACAAGAACACCTTTAGGTGAGTAGGCTAATAATTCCTAAGTTAATTCAGACTACCCCCTTTAATATATATATATATGTTAATAATTGGACTTTGTAGAAAGTTTGACCCGGGCAAAAGGGATCCGGTAACTTTGTCTCAGATTCTTAAACAAAATCCTGGATTTAGCTCATGCTGCAATCATATTTACAAACCTTTAGGTCAGTCAGGAACCCCATGATTTTTACAAGCCGATCGCCTGTCTGATTAGCAAGATATTTATGATTGGAATTACAAATTTTGAAAACCGTTTGCCTGACGGTTTTCATAACACTACAGTTTATTGGGGAAAACGAGTATGGTAAAACCGGTCACTCAAAGATTTTAACTTTTTTGAGGCACTTCTTGATCATTTTGAAGCGCAATTTTTTAGGGCTTCAATATTACACCATATCACAGACACTGATAACACGTAGGGCCTTGTATCTCAGATTTAACATTGTTAAACGATCCCTTTAACAAGTTATTCAAAAAGGTGTACTACCTCTACTTAGACGACTATTACTAGTACTTCTTCTACTACTACTACTACAACTACTAATACTACTACTACTATTACTACTTCTTTTACGACTACTTTAATATACAACTACTTCTACTACTACTATTACTACTAGTTAACTATTTGGCAATATCATATCAATATTTCTTCAATAGAAAACTTTGACAACATTTTCAATTAGCAATGGATATCGTTTGATCAGGTCATTAAAATTATAATAAATCATATTCCCTTATTTTCATACTTGCAAAATATTGATTTAATTAAAATATTTTTTGATCCAACAGTACGGTTATGGGAAGAACGAATAAAAAAAGAAATAAAAACTAGCAGCTATTTCAATCTAGTGGACTTAAGATTCATTGATTTGGACAATTTGTTTGTTTGTTGCATTATGAGATGATGTTATTCTTTGGTGCTGTTGACATTCCATGACAACAATGACGATATATCCCAGGCTTAGTTTTTCATCTCACGTTTATCCGCACGTGTTAAAAGAAAATGAACTAGTACTCAATTAAAATAATTCTACCATGTTGCGAATCTGTGTTATTTTTTCTTTACGCTTTTCACAGATGGCGATCCTCAAGAGAATGAGACAATAACACCTTTAGGTGAGTACGCTAGAAATTCCTAATCTAAATTCAGACTCCGCCCTTAAAAATATTGTTTTCATAACTGGACTTTGTGGAAAGTTTTCCCCGGGCTAAACAAATTATCAATTAAGGTGTATTAATTCTACTATTACCACTTCTACTACCACCACCACCACTACTACTATTATCATTTTGACGACTACTATACTACTACTTGTACTACTAAAACCTCTACTACAACTACTACTATTATTTGGTACTGCTTTACGTTTAAAGACATTCAATGACATCAATGACGATATATCCGAGGCTTAGTTTTTCATCTTACGTTTAGCTGCACGCGTTAAAAGAAAATGGACCAGTACTGAATTTAAATATTGCCATGCTGCAAATCTGTGTTATTTTTTCTTTACGCTTTTCACAGATGACGATCCTCCAATGGCGGATAATGAAACACGAACACCTTTAGGTGAGTAGGCTAATAATTCCTAATTTAAATTCAGACTACCCCCTTTAATATATTTTGTTAATCACTGGACTTTGTGGAAAGTCTGACCCGGGCTAAACAAGTTATTCAAAAAGGTGTACTATTTCTACTTAGACGACTACTACTACTACTACAGCTACTACTGCTACTACTACTACTACTACAACAACTACTACAGCTACTACTACCATCATTATTGCTTCTACTACTTCTACTACCACAATTACTACTAAAACTCCATATATTACTACTAACTTGAATTCAGACTTCCCCCTTAATTTGTTTTCTTCTTCATAACTGGACTGTGTAGAAAATTAGCCACGGGGTAAACAAGTAATCCAATAAAGTGTTCTACTATAACTATTCATATTGCTCCGATTGTCTCATTTTCGCTCGCGTGAACATTGCCAGCACAAACCACTGACCTCTACCTCCTGGACGGATCATCGCCCATTCCAATTCACTATACGTTACGTACTAAAAGGCTGTATTGTCTGACAGTTCATGGATATTCATGTTTTTGCTAAACTCGGCAAAATGTTTGCTTTTACTAAATTATTATTATTATTATTTATTCGGCATTTCAAAATACAAGAACAATACAGAGTAATATGCAAATTACAGCAATTACAGGAACATAATATATATACATGATAAAGAAAGGACCTGAATCAGAGATGATGGGGCTGCCTGGGTTTGGAAAAGGTTAACTAAATTACCATGACCCGAAGGTCTTCCTTCCCACACCCCTTCAACTCCATCCAGGTCAGGATAAGAAAATCCAAAGAAAACATATTATATAAATTAACAGTGTATAACTGGAAACTGGCAACACACTTGGTGTAATAAATGTAACATGAATGTCTCAAGCAATATAACATTCACACTGATCATTTAAACATGTATAATAATTCAAATATATGATTGAATTATAAACAGATTGACAAAACTTACCAATAATTATTATCTAATTTGTCTGCCATTGACTGTACTTAGTAATTCAATTAATTCGTAAAAAGAGTCGGATTTCATTATTAATTAATTAAAAAACAACTATTAGACAATGATTCTTAAATAGTTGTGGAGACAAATACATAGTGAGACTATAATAATTGAGATCAAGAATATTCATATATTTATACAAATAACAATTATGAGTTAAATTAATTACATGTTCAGAGTATGACATAGACCAGAATCGAATGACCAAATGAAAAAGAAAGTAATGCCGGATGACATCAAGAATGTCAAGATCAAGAATATCCTTGCAATTATACAAATAAAATTATGAGTTGCATTAATAACATAGAGTAAGGGCAAGGGCAAGAACCGAATGACCTAATGAAAGTGAAAGTAATGCTAGATGGGTATACTAAACAAAATCATGTCAGCTGTTAGGTGGTATAGAAAAGATTGCAATGAAATTTAAAGAACAGAGAAATTTCCTGACGAAGAAGAGTGAGAAGCTTTGAAATATTTCCAGAAACAATTTCGTCTTTGACATGTGAGGGAAGACTCTCCCGAATAATTGGTGAAGACGTTCGGTTCTTGCCCTGAGGTGTTGGAATAAAATGGTATGTTCACTCTGGCGTGGTCTTATGGCTACATTCTCATTCACTGCTTCACACCACACGATACCGTAGAGAGTTTTAATTACGAAGGAAATCAAGAGATATTTCCTTCTTGATTCCAGGGTAAACCATGCAAGGTTTTGGAGACGTTGTGGATAAGGCATTTCTTGACGCCTTTGTTTCAAAATCAGTCGTGTTGCCCTCCTCTGAACTCGTTCCAAGGCTTCCACATGTTTTCTTGTGTAAACATACCAGGATGGAACTCCATATTCCAAGATAGGCAACACGAGTGATTTGTACAAACATAACAATGCCTGCTGGGACACGCCCCTACCCAACCTAGAAATGAGACCAAGCATTCTGTTTGCCTTCTTAATTACATTATTAACTTGGTCATCCCATGTCAGGCTGGAATTGAGGGTAATTCCAAGGTACTTGATTGAATTCACTTGTTCAATTGTGTTATCATCAATGGTGTACTTTGTCTTTTCGACATTTCTCTTACGAGGGGCAATTCTGAGAACTTTGGTTTTCGTAGCATTAAGTTGCATTTTGTTAATGCTGCACCAGTTTATGACATGAGTAATGTCTGCTTGGAGCATTTGCATATCAGTCTCATTTCTAATTATGCGGTACAGAAGCGTGTCGTCAGCAAAAAGCACACATTTCGATTGGACTACATGGGTGATATCATTAACGAACAAATTGAATAGCCGTGGTCCTAATACACTTCCCTGAGGTATTCCCGAGGTCACTATTGACCAATCAGACCGTGATCCTCGGAACTGGACAGTTTGTTCCCTCCCACAAACAAAAGAACTAACCCATTCCCAGACATTACTTTGAATGTTATATTTCTTAGCGAATTTATTGAGGAGAAGATCATGGGGCATGCGATCAAAGGCTTTGCTAAAATCCAAGAAAATAGCATCAATTAGAGGGGTGGGTGTTACATCAAGGGACGAAAACCAGTCATGTGTGATGTTGAGTACTTGTGTAACACATGATCGTTTAGGTGTGAATCCGTGTTGTTTGGGGGAAAGTAGACCATATGACTCAACATGTGCTACAATACATTTGTCAACAAAGGTTTCCATCATTTTGCAAACAACAGAAGTGAGCGCAACTGGGCGATAATTGCGAAAATCAGAGGGATTGCCAGATTTATGAACAGGGATGACAATCCATTGTTTCCATTGTTTGGGTAGTTGACCTAGTGAAAGTGAAATTTGGAACATGCGTTGTAATACTATGGATATGGGCTCTTTCACTTTTTTGAGGATAACAGCCGTAATCCCATCAATTCCAGGTGATTTATTCAATGACAAGTTATCAATGAGCTTCACAATTTCACATGTAGGGAAATCAAGGGTATTCAATGGAGCAATAGGAAAGTCACAATCACTGGGCAATTCAGGAACATTATCAGGGTCAGATTGATTAAAAACTGAAACAAAATAATCAGAAAAACAATTAGCAATCTCCTCGGGCTTGTTCAGTACATTATCTTGATCAGAAAATATAGGTGGAGTTGGGTTGCGTCTCAGAGAGCGCATATATCCAAAGAATCGCTTCCTGTTATCATGCATAGAGAAAAATTACGGTGGGGGTTGGATGAAATGGACATAATGAACCAAGCAGAAGTGATCTATGATAATTCATGCTTCTTATTCTTCGTGTGCTTGACCTATAATCTTAAAATCGCTTGGCAAACTGAGTCCAAAGTTCGACTTGTTTCACATGTGTACTATAGGCAATGACGAGCTTGCAACCTATTTTGATCAAATTACGGTGGGTAAACTTTCAAAAGTCAATGGGACATGAGGGTTCCAATGAAAGAGCTAGTGATAACGTAAGTCGGGGAGGATGTGCTTTTCGTTTAAACAAAATATGAATTTTTAACGATTTTTTTTTGGGTACAATTCCATAGGCTAACATGTATGGCTGCTGACTCTGACGATAGGGGGCGTTGTGAAATGAAACTAAAAGGAGCTATATGTAAAGGCTCTGCTACTACCATCACTTTTGCTTCTACCACTAACACTTCTTTTACTACTACTACTACTACTTCTGCTCCTACTACTACCAGTTTTATTTCTACTACTAATACTACTACCACAATTACTACTTAAATTCCATTTATGTAATACTATGTTGCAAATTTGTGTTATATTTTCTTTACCCTTTTTTCACAGATGACGATCCTCCAATGGCGGATAATGAGACAAGAACACCTTCAGGTGAGTAGGCTAATAATTCATAAGTTAAATTCAGACTACCCCCTTAAATATATATTTGTTAATAACTGCCCCGGCCTAAACAAGTTATTCAAAAAGGTCTACTACCTCTACTTACACCATCACTTCTACTACTACTACTACTACTACTACTACTACTACAACTACTTCTACATCTACTACTACTACCAGTAGTATTACTACTTCTTTCACGACTACTACTACAACGACTTCTACTACTACTATTACCACTAGTATTATTACTTCTTCATCTAGTACTACTTCACCTACTATCACTACTACTACTACTACTACTACTACTACCACTAGTTCTAATACTACTATAATTACTAGTAATACTACGACTGCTATTACTACTTCTACTACTACCACTAATACTATTACTACTACATATATTATTACTACGTCTACTACTAGTACTACTAATACTACTTCCATTGCTATTACTATATTACAACCACCATTACTTCTGCTAGTACTTCTATCATTAAAGGCACACTGACCTACTTGTAGCTACTTGCTCCCTCTATATAGAAAACTTCCCCAATCGGTGCCCGTTGGTCCCCCATGATCCTCTTGTCTTATGTTAAATGAGAGCTGAGTTAATGAGATAGCCACCTGTCACAGTGACCTCGCTGGCTCGCTGGGTGGTCTAATCCCTTCTGGCTGAAGTAGTAAAGCCAGCCTTTATACCGCCATTACACTTAAAACTCCATGTTGTACTACTACTTTTACTGCTAACAATATTACTACTTTTACTTCTACTACTATACATCTTTTGTTACTACTACTATTTTCTCTATTACTACTATTACTACTACCACTACTACTGCAATATCCCCAATTTCTACTCTTTCTATTAATAATACCATTAGTTATACTTTCACTACTACTAAAACTAGTACTCCGACGAAAAATATTACTACTTTTACCACTACCATTACTACTTCTACAACCACTATAACGTATGCTACTACTTCTATCATTAAAGTTAAAGACCAGTTATGGTCATGCGATTGCATTGTGAAAGAAACGTTGTGGAATCGATCAGAAAAGGTTGATCATCTAGCATCAAGCATCTGCAAGGTTCTGGAATCATCAAAATGATAAGAAATTTGGCACATTCTTCGTAAAGTTACAAGCACTATACACAGAAAGATGTATATGGGACTACCCTATATCTCTCACAGTCAAATAGATATAATAATTTACCAAATGTATCAATTAGTAGGCGGTTTCCCAGCAAATTTGTTATCATCATGTATTAGTCAAAACATATTCTTTCACATGATTGGTAATGAGAGCTTCCATTTCATTTTTTGAAATTGGGGCTTTTCCAATACTGGTCTTTACCTTTAACACCGCTAATACCACTAATACTTCTACTTTTCCATTACTTCTACCACCATTGTTGTGTTCTACTACTCAATTCTACAACAGTTACTACTAATACTCCATTTATCTATACTACTATTACTGGTACCAATTGTATTGCTACTACTACTAACTACTACTATTACTACTACACCACTATTTCTATGACGACCACTACTACTAATCTACTACTACTGTATACTACTACCACTAATACTTCAATTAACCCACTAACTACTTCTACTACTACCATTAAAACCATTTCGGACATGGTGAAAAAGCTATGCCAACCTGCAAGCATGTTTTTAGTCACCGTATTTAAATAAACAACCACAATAAATATACTATTTCTATTATTACTACCAGTACTACAACTATCATTTCTACAGCTAGTACTACTACTAGTACTACATATACTTTTACTACCACTACTTCCACTACAACCACAACCACCGACTTCTGCTACAACCGATACAACTATTAATAATAATACTATTACTGCAGTTACCACTACCACTACTACCACTTTAGGGAACTTCCTAAATCATGTATTTGAGGAGGGGCAATGTGCTTGTTGGATACGAACCCCCTTTCAAAGAGATTACTTCGGTTTGATCATGGTTATTGTAATGTACGTATATCATCTAGACGGTAAACTATTTAGCAATTTCATATCAATATTTCTACGATATAAGACTTCTACAATCTATTTTCTAACAATAAATGCCGTTTGATCAGGTTATTGAATACATCATAAATCAATTTTCCCTTATTCCCATACTTGCAAAATCCAGTATTATTGAAAACATTATCAAAAGTCTTTAAAATTTCGTAGACCTATTTAAAAAAAATATCACACATTTCTCCCTTTTGTATTCGATTGGCAGAAGAGAGAGTTCCCGATAGGCCTCCTGAGAGGCCATTACTTGAGAAGAGGAAAAAAATAAAGGCCTTTAAACTAAACGGAACAACAACGATGGATAAGGACACTGATCGCATTAACCTGGGGGTGTTCGGCTTGACAAAAGCTGGGAGGTCATCTTTAATCAATTCACTCTTCTTCTCTTTTAAAGGTAACAACATTATTGATTAGTTTGGGTTTGTGTAGGACGGGGGTCGTTTCCCAAAGCTACATTGCAATATACTGCACTTGTCCATATATATTTGATAAAAAAAAGGAATATGAATAAGAATATGAACAGCATACGAATATGGATATGAATATTGATATCCACTCTCATATTGACATGAATATGCATATGAACATAAATAATAAAATGAGTCTTGCAATATTCCTCTCAAATTGCTAACCTATAATCTTGATACAGTATTTCATGTTGGTTGATAAACCTAGGAAATAATCCGGGTGAAGCAGACCGCAGCGACATTCGACAGATAGAGGAGATAAAACTGACAGATCACATTCATTTGTTGAATTACAAAGGAAATGTGAAATACGACCCGACCAAACCAAAGGAAGTTTTCTATCAGATCAGTGAGTCCATCTTCTAAACTTTTGCATACATTTTTTGTTAAATATTTTTGTATTGCAATCAAAGTCTGACTGTATGATCGGGATCATAAAATTTCGCGTATAATTGAATAATTCTGAGGGATGTGATATCCTATCAATTATTTTTTAACAAAGAAAACTTTGTTATTCCTGGCTCATTTTTCCTGATTAAGGTGTCATATGAAAGGGCAGACCATGTACAATGTGATTTTCTCTTTGAAATTCAGATATCGTCCGCCAATTGACTTTCTGGTTTCCTCTTTTCAAATTCCTTTTAATCACTCATGCGTGAAATATACATCACATGAGTTGCATCAAATGAAAGAGGGGGATCTAAGCTTTACCGGTTTCGTTTTTTCTGGGACGCACTGTATCTAAAATTATACTTTGATTTAGTAAATAACAAACTGTATCGACAAAATATCCTGAGGTACTTCGATGTACAACTTCAAAATCAGATTGAAACTGAACTGAATTTCCTATTATCGTTGAAACAAAAATAGACACACAAACAAACAAATCAATAGCAGGAAAATCCAAATTTTACTTATTTTGACACGGTAATAATACTGAATCGCTGTACATGTTATACACAAATTGGTAATAGACGTTTTACATTCGCTCATATCTTTAAATGGGGGTACCCTGCAATGTCTCTCTTGTTCTTTATTAAATTGGCTTACACTAACGCATGCTCTATTATGTTTTCCCCTCATCTTTTAATTGTTATTCTTTTTTTAAACTTTTGCACAGAGGGACAACCGATAAAGAATACACAAGTCCAGGTTGACTGTGCAATCTTCATCTGTGACTATAGGTGAGCACTGTTTGTCTCTCTCTCTATCAATCTTTTCTTTGTTTCTTCATGTTTCTATCTCTCGCTCTCTCTCTCTTTCCCTCTCTTTCTACCTGTTTCTCTTTCTCTCTACCATGCTCTCTTTCTCTCTTTCTTTCCCTTTTATTTGGTTTCTCTCTCTCTCTCTCTCTCTCTCTCTCCCTGTCTCTCCCATTCTTTCTTTATCTCTATTTTCTGCCTGTCTCTTCTCTGTCTCTCTGTCTCTCTGTCTCTCTCTCTCTTAGTTTGTTTGTTCTTCTCTCTCTCTCTCTCTCTATTTCTCTTTGTTTCTCTTCACTGACCGTCAGTTGGGGTACCGTCATGATCGCAGTTTAAGTACCGGTCGGGTACTACGCATAAAAAGGCGGTTTTTATAATTATTAACCAAACTAGATTATTCACTATTGTGGAGAAGGGTCTACAGTAATAAATGAAATGTTGGTAAATTTGGGATCCATAGTAGTCCGCTGGTAATTTTACCACACTACGACACCGGTCATTGACCAAAATAAAGACATGCACTATTAGCCCTGGATCAGCCCTACGAGAATCCTTAGTAGAACTCGACTCTCAAATTTAAGTTCACTTTATTTCACATCCAATACAAAAACTTACAGCAATATAACATTCAAATACTATAAATATAAAATGCAATATATATTTTTAAAACTATGATATTAAGAACAAATACAACAATATCAGTAACACTAAAAATAAATAATGGATGGAGTAGGGATGTGAGGGACCAGAAAAGGCCAAAGAAGGGAAATATATTTTAATTATTACCCACACAAGACATTTTAGCTGCTAAATAAAAAGTCGTATTTTGCACGCTGCTCCGAATATTAAACCGGAGCGGACAATATTTGCCATATTGCCCTTTTCAGGGTTTTCCCGGTAGACCACTGTACTAAATCAGATGGCAATTATTCTGCCATGTTCCACTCTTTCTTGTCAGTGCGCTTTTTTCAAAGTGTACGCGCGGGAACAATAATTGTTACGTCACAATTACATACCTGCCTGAATAACCTGAAATCAGACGGACCGGCAAACAGACGAGTACAAATCATGCTTGATGCCAAAGATGTATTTCATTTGTATAAAAAAATAACAAAATTGTATATATAGGTAATAATAATTATATTGTCAAGGCTTCTTTCGGGGTACATCAGAAATATTGACCGTGCTAAAGGCCCGGTCCCACTGCACTTACGGATACAAAGAGGATGTAAATCTTTAAAAAATCTTGCCATCCGTTGGAAAACGCTATGCATCCGTTGTGTACTCATTGCATACGTGTTTCATACGCTCTATCCATCGAGCATCCGTCCACTGTGATTTCATACGCGCAAAAAGTTTTGAGCTGCACAAAACTTTTAGAACGGATGAACTTCCGCCGTGTACGATGTAAATCCGCGACAAATACGAGCAACAAACGTTCTATGTCCGTTATCATCCGTTAAACGTCCGCTGTATCCTCTCTGCATCCTCTGGGCATCCTCGCAACTCACATCCGCTGCAGCTGAAAACGGAAAGAGGGAGGAAATATAAGGTACATGGAACGTCTATACATCGTTATTAGCACGGAAATAGAAAGGACGTAAGCGTATGCATCTCGTATATAAAGTATTCAAAGCTGACTTCCATCCGCTTTCATCCGCTAGGCTTCCGATGAACATCCGTTTAACATCCCCGCTACATACTAACCACGTCCGTTATTTTCCGTTCTGTTTTCGCAAATTTTGTCCATTTCTAGAGCGGATGGAAACGGATGGAGCCACCCCCGAAATTTTGCTCGTCCGCTGTGTCCTTTATGCATACGTGTTGCGTCCATCGGCCAGTGGGACCGGGCCATAAGACCGTATTGCCCTCGTCTCCGACTTGGGGCAATATGATCTTAGCTTGGTCAATATTTCTGATGTTCCCCTCAAGCCAAGTCAATATAATATAAATACTTTCTTTTCTGGGATATACAAGACATAAGTTGGCAATGTTACAGGATTCTAGAAATGATTCATATCTGATGCTAAAATTCATAATCAATTATTTGTTTCATTCCAGGAATCGTAAGGGACGGTCTCGGGATTTTATGAATTTGTTGTCCAAGGACGTGTGCCGCTATTTCGGTATGATTCCACACTTTACAGTGAAATTCATACTTCTAAAGAGAGTTGCTCGTTGATATATGCGAGATTATTAAACACGATGATTTTTCACATGCCAAATAACACTTCACTAAAATATCAAGAGTGAAATGTCATTTTTAACACTTACAACATGTACTTATAAACTAAATTTATAAATCCATGGTTACAAGCCCAAAATAAGTGTCTTTATTAAATATCCAGGAACTAATAAGATATTCACACTGCCAAACCGATCGATTCCTTTGTAGTTACTGGGTAACGTTTTGTGTTAATTGGTGGTTAGTCTGATGTAGTATTTGTTGTTGTAGTATTAGTAGTATTAGTAGTAGTAGAAATAGTAGTATTTGTTGTTGTTGTAGTAGTAGTAGTATTAGTATTAGGAGTAGCAGTTGTTGTAGTAGTAGTAGTTGTAGTAGTAGTAGTATTAGTAGAAGTAGTGGTGTTGGTGGTAATGGTAGTAGTAGTAGAAGTAGTAATAGTGGTAGAAGTAGTCGTAGTAATATGAGTCGTAGTGGTAGTTGTGTTAATGGTAGTAGTAGTAGATGTAGTAATAATAGTTTGATTAAGGAATACAATTTTGATTAGTTCTTCTTTAACCACACACAAAAAGATTCCAACCAAGTCGGTATAGCCCGCATACCTGCGTTGTTCTTTTAATGTTTATTAAAATGTTACCTAAAGAAATTGATTTCAATAAACCTGTCGAATTTTCTGTTCCCTTAATAATTCTAGTGAAAATCAACGTCATCATTTTTGAATGAGCAATGTCGTACACACAAGGGTGCGATGGACTGGTAACATTGTTATTTTAAAGGGAGTGTAGCTTGGCAAATACTGGTTAACGCCATCTACTTCTTCTTTTGGACAATTGCACGTAAACGAATGGACTTGATTAACGGTAGTCAGCGACTCAATCTCTACATGATCAGCGTTCAGCGAAACATACCGAAGTTTTCCTCACGCTTCTGTTTCGCGCATGTTGCATGCACGTGATTGCCGCAGTCGCGTCGTCCGTAGTTGGCCCCGAGTCAGGCCACGCGAAACACACAAAGTCTCGTCAGGCTACACTCCCTTTAATAATGAAAAGGGGGAGGGCTGAGGGAAATTATATATTCTTTCTTTTATTCAGGTAACTTTTTTCTTTCTCGTCTCAGAATCGGACCTTTACAAAACATCAAAAGGCCTGTATAATTTAATCAATCACAAGGGAAGCGGGATAAATAATTTTATTTTAAAGATTGAAATGGATGAAGGTGGCTGAGGAAGCCATGGGGATGGCTATATTTATTTTAAAATGTCAGTTTTGTTTGTTTCATTTGAGTGGGGGTTCAGTGTTTCATTGGGAGATACCTAACGCAATGCCAGGTGCCAACATTGCCTCATGTGTGGTTTGACGACGATCTCACAGCTGAATGAGTTGTCAATCATATCACTCGATATTTAATATTATGCATCACATCATTGTGCTTTTGCTTGAATTTCCAACTTGCAGGAACAGGAATCATGCTGGTGATACCAAATAAATGTGACCTGCATGGCGATGATGATACAATTAAAGCAGAGATGAGCAAGATCATTGAAATACCAGAAAATCATGTTTGGATCTACGAAAACTACCCACTAGAGAGCCATGAGGAAGATGTAGAAAGGAGTATAGGATTCCTTGATTTCATTTTGCGTTGTCTAAAAGTCGCAAAGGAAAACGAGCAGTCTCAAATTTCCCAGGAAAAAAAAGAATGGTCCAACTTTTGGAAAAAATAAGGAATTGTCTTTTATCAGAGATAAAGACATATAACCATGATTCGTCTTAATAGATAAAATGTATATCTTCTCGGAACTCTATTAATCAATCTAAGAGTCATAGAGATTGATCGATAAACTTCTAAGAAGATATCAACTTTATCTATCAAGATTAAATAATATTGTCACAACCATTTTCTTGAAAAGACATATGATTAATTTGTTCCAGCATTATGGGGAACATTGTACGTTTAGATTTTGAAATAATTTTGCACTCGGGTTAAATGTAGACTTTTAAAGATCGTTAAAGATTGATCGCTACAGTCCTGGGAAGATATAAACTTTGTCTATTAATATTAAATCATATTGTCATAATAATTCCAGGAAAGAGGTAAGACAGATTAATTTCAACGTTATAGGCGACAATGTACTTTTGCATTTTAAGAGAAATTGCACTCGGATTGAATATGGACTTTGAAAATACACAAGTATATCTGAACGGTCATGTGAATACAATAAGCAGACTTACAATTAATTTTTCAGTCACAACCAATTACAATTTTGCTCCGAGTCGGTTGCCAGTCAGTCGGGCGACTAAAATATCATCTCTACGACACGTATTGATTGATCGCCACCCCCCCCCCCCCCCCCACCTGGAAACTCATTTGGAAATAATTTTAATTTTGTAGATGTATATATATAAACATAAATGCCCCGCCACCCACCCCCCCCCCCCCCCAGACACACACACACCAACACACACATTATATTCATCCTTAGGTGGCACGCCGTGTATTATCCCTAAAAACCATCGCGAGCGACAGATAGCAAGGAAAAATAACGATGGGATTAATACGATAAAAAATGACTTTGAAGAAAAAATAGCATTTTAAGAATTTAGCACACGATAATAACTAGAGTATTTTCGGTTATTTGGTTAGGAACTATCCTATTGCTGTATCTTGTCGATCAGAAATCACTTTAAATTAGATTGTGTAATATTTTCTCCATAGAATTATTTAAAAAAAGTTTGCGGGCCAGCTATGATCGTGTGTTATACCACAGGGAATCGGTAAAATGCATAATGAATTTATGGAATTTATGGGGACTGAACGAGAAATATAAGCACGTTCTAGTCTTCGAATGTCTTTTACTGCTGTGTATTTTGCCTTAAGAAATCATCTTTTATAACTTTACTGGAGAATTTAACCGACTCTGTAAATGTTTACTTCGTACGGCTGTCTTTACATCAGTCTCACATACACATTCTAGTAAACCATTAAAAAATGTTATGCACTTCAATATTTAACCTTGTATGTGAATCGTTTGTTTTACATTTTTATTGTGATACAATACTGATATAATACCGATATATTTCCATTGTATATACCATATTCATGACTTCCATTTTGGCATATGTGGACTTCTGCATCGTGATATGAAGGTAAAATGATTTCTGCGACAGAGTGCAATTGGTAAATGAGAACTATGCCTATCATTTCATCAAATCTACATCATCACTGTGGAAAGTAATCATCATACTATTTCAAGGAATGAAACTTCTTTTTTCCACCGGAGGGTCTATTATCAGGATCATTATATTGTTTTCGTTCTCGTATATATTTTTTCATCAGTCAAAAATCACGGTATAAGCCAAAGCTGCAACAGTTGCCGGCGCCAATGATTCCCTCAATCGGGAAAAGAAGAATACATGTATATTATTAAAAAAGAATCGCTTAAATAAATTATTTTGTAAAAGAAGCATTAAATAACTTAAAATTAAGTATAATAAATATCGTAATAAGTTAAACGCAATCCTAGAGATAGTTCGTAAAATGTATGATTATGACTTGTTAAAGAAAAATAAACATTATATCAGAAGGGTTCGGCAAATTATAAACGATTCAATATGCCTTTTAACGACAATATTTTATTAAAAAGAGGATTAATATAGATTTTTTTATATAGGCCTAGTAAATTAATGTAATAATTTCTTTTAGAATATTGCCGATAATATCTTGAGATCTTGAAAACGACGTATTTCCTACAATCTAAATTTCTGTTTAAAAATAAAATCTATTACTTTAAATGTTGTTAATCCATTAAATTGATAGGATCTATACTCCATGATAATCTTTCATTAAATGAACACCGCTTTATATGTAATAAGATATTGAAATATTATAAAAAAATAAGTAGTACTCTTAACAAGAAGCACCTCTTTATATTTTAAGACCAAAATATACTTTGTTATATTCATAATGGCACCATTAAATGGGCAAGTTGCTGCATTGCCAATTGGACCTTTTATATACTTTAATGACAAAGAAGGGCTTTACGCGTATGTTCAAATTCCCCTTATTTAGCTCCCTCACGCCCAATAATAATGATAATAGTTCATTCTTTTATAGCGCATTTCAGGACTGAAGACCCTCTCAAAGCGCTTTACAATGTACAATGTACGTTAACAAAATTATTGGAAGCAATCATCAAAAAGGTGAGTTTTCAGCGCTCTCTTAAAATCTTCAACATCAGTCATGGAGCGTAGCGACACTGGGAGAGCGTTCCAAAGTTTCGGTCCACCACATGCAAATGCCCTGTCACCATAGGTTTTTGTGGCTCCATGATTCAGGATGTTGGGAAGATGACCGCTAACGCCTTGGTGGGATGTACGGTGTGAGCAAATCCGAGATGTACTCTGGACACATGCCATAATTGATATAATTTTAAATTTTATTAGATCAATAAATTTATACATTTTTCAGATCAATGAAGATCATCAATATACTACCCGGTCTCACCCTACATTCCATTGTCTCTTAGCACTCAGTCAGTCAACTCTTGATTCTGTAAAATCTGTTAGTCCTAGTATTTAGAACAGATTTCATTGTGATGTAAGTACTTGCCCAAATTTTACTTCGTTTTAAACTTAACTCAAACGTTACATAAAACTATTTATGTCAGACGAAAATGTACATACCTATTCTTCTTATTCCCCCCCCCCCCTTCTCTCTCTCTCTCTCTCTCTCTTTCTCTCTTTCTCTCTCTCTCAAACACACTCTATCCCTCTTTCCCCTTTTTCCGTTTTCATTCTTTCCCTTTTTATTTTTCTGTTTCCTGTAGTTTAATGTGTAATGTTTTGTGTAATGGGTCTTTTTGTGTGAATAATTATGTATACTTGTACATGTATTTGGTATTTTATTTCATCTGGCCTTAGCTTATAGGGGCATCCAAACCATTCTTATTTCAAGTACATGCTTTGTTTATTTGATTTTGAATGGCTGAATAAAGTGAACTAAACTCCAATGAACTGTACATATTCTTTGTCTCTTTCTTATAACATAGTTTTAAACAGAAAATGCACCCCCAAGAAATATCCATTCAAGTTATAGCTTTAATTAAAGGGACAGTTGAATCCTGTTGCAGAGGGCGCTACACAAACTATTTGTTAGGTGAGATAATGAAAAACTGAGTGTAAAATTTGAGAGAATAAACAATTTAAATTACAAAATCATCTTTGTTTGATCAAAATCAGTTCAGAGACGGTTGAAATATCCATAAATATAACCATTTCTAACATTTGTGTACCACCACAAATATAAGCTAATTTGAACCAGCCGTTGAAAAAAACGAAATAGCGCCTATACGATTTATTCCAGCCAATGCCGATGTTGGATTTTTGTTGGCTTTTTCGTGTTGGTTATAATACGCACAACCAGTCGGCCCATGTATTGTTATTATTCATTAATTAATTAACGGTCACCGTTTTTTTTTTAGTAGAGCTGAATTGCTATGATCGTATTGGCTAAAACACACGTTGGGGTCTAAAAACACCTTCATAGCAATTTAAGGTCTTAGAAAGGCACTAGAAAATGTCATAAATATGAATAAGAGTAATTACCATGCACTTTCAAGGCGTTTGCGGTCTGAAACAAGAACTCGGCTATCCCTTTAAGAATATTCAGCGTTTTAAAACCAACATGTAGTTTAGTTGTGCGCGGTAGCAAATCATGAAGCACATCGATATTCGCCAGTTCTCTAACATGAAATTCTCTTTTCTCCTGATAACCATACTTACATTTGAAGATAAGCGTTAATAATAAGGAATTTTATCCATATTCTATGAGTTTTTTTTACAGATGGATAGCTTCATTGATTTTTGTTAATGCGATGATTTTACAGTGTTAGAGTGCCTGATATTAACTCTTAAGCTGCCACCCATACAATGCAACCAGTGCCACAGTGCTAATTCCTATTGTGCCACAGTGCTAATCTCCTGCGTGCCAAGTTAATTTTAAGGTTGGTTCAAGTGCGTGTTATTTAAATCTTTACAAAAAACAAATCGCTGAATTACTCGAGAAAATCCAATCTGACTGTTGTATACAAAGACGCGTAATCCAAAGCCGATAATCTGATGCACGCGATGGTACTTTCAATAGCGCTGCAAAAGCACTCAGCACGGTGCAATGGGCATGAACAATAACTGTTATTACTGTTATTACTAGCATGAACGTGGCTTTCAATCGATAGCACGCTCGCGTGCACATGGCACTATAACAATAGCGCGCTAGCAGTCTCATGACAGGATAAGAGTTAAAGGGTAATCAGAAATTACAAAAATGTTTTTTTGTAATGCAAATTGTGCTTTCGTTTGCAAAAACCTATCACAGTTGAGACGAATTTCAAAATATTATGGTCATGGAAAATAACTGAACATGGATAGCTAATTATGGGGTATTAAATAGTATTCAGTGCTTTGGACACTCAGGAAGAAACGCCTGAAATGTAAATCAAACTATAATTGCTATTACCTTTACCAAATTAACAGAACAGAATGAAAATTGGATGGCAAAGCAGTCTTTTTAACTCAAAGGTAGGACTCATAAAAAAATGTGTGCACATATAGGGCCTTATTCGTTTGCACCAAAACGCTTGTAAAGAGAAAGACGAATAAGAAGGGGACAAAATGCGGTATACTTTCAGTGCAAATTTGGATGCTTGATACCCCACCGCTCATTCTAAACCGGATTTTAGTCGTTTTCATATTTTACCTTTGAGCAGGTAAATACCGGGCGATAAATACTGCCTAGCAAATGTTGACAAAGAGAGGGGAAAGACAGGGAAAATCTTGATTTAAAACAAATATAGTCCCCTTTCCACGCACTCTTCCCACCCTAAAATGTCGCTACACAGCAACCATCGCGCACCTACATACCAAGGTCACACATATATCCACCCACATGCCACTCACACTAACCAGTCTGGCAAACACTGATTTTCCAACACCCCGTCCCTCTCCCTCTCTCATTATCCATCTAGCTCAAATTAATCTTCTTCTTGTGTCTGTTTTGTTACTTGTCAAGCTTGCCCCCCCCCCCCCCACCAGACCAAAACAGTTTTTAACCACATTTTCCTTTTCTTTCTCTTTTTATTGTGTGCCTATTTAAAGGATTAAACCCATATAATCACTATGAACATGACTGACAAAGAAAGCGGACAAAATATACAGTTCCTCAGGTAGAGAAAGGAACATCCCTTCACTGCTATTATGTAAAAATGTGTAGAACAGGTGTCACATGCATATTCACTTTTTTACATAATAGCAGTGAAGGGATGTTCCTTTTTCTACCTGAGGAACTGTATATTTTGTCCGCTTTCTTTGTCCGTCATGTTCATAGTGAATGCTCCTATGATCCTATTGTTAACACAAACGTTTGCAGTTACAATGTATGTACCAAAACGCTTGTAAAAATGAAAGACGAATAAGAAGAAAGACAAAATACGGTTTAGTGCAAATTTGGATGCTCGATATCCCAGCGCTCATTCTAAACCGGATTTTAGTCGTTGTTCTTATTTTACCTTTGAGCAGGGTGGGCCGGTAAATACCGTGTGGTATATACTGCCTAGCAAATGTTGACAAAGAGAGGGGAAAGACAGAGAAAATATTTATTTAAACAAATATAGTCCCCTTTACACGCACTATTTCCACCGAACCATGCCGCTACACATCAACCATGCCGCACCTACAAACCAAGGCCACATATATATCCACCCACACCCCACTCACACTCAACCAGTCTGGCAAACACTTATTTTCCAACACCCCGCCCCCTCCCTTTCTTAGTATCCATCTAGCTCAAATTAATCTTCTTTTGTTGTCAGTCCTGTTCCTTGTCCCCCCCCCCTCGACCAAAACAGCTTTTAACCACATATTCCTTTTCTTTTTCTTTCTCTTTTTTATTGTGTGCCTGTTTTTTTTAAGGATGAAACCCATGTTCACTATAAAATTCTCCTACGATCCTATGTAATATTATTAAGCAGATAAAATTGATTTACAGCAATTTCCAGTCAAACCTGCTTTCTCACAATCGTTTTAGCATAATCAACAAAATTAAACAAACCACAAAACGTTTGCAATTATATAGTCAATGTCTGTTTAATTCAGTTCAATTAAAGTAAATTTTAATGTTAATATATACATTGTTAACACATACGTTTGCAGTTACAATGTATGTATCAAAACGCTTGTAAAAATGAAAGACGAATAAGAAGAAAGACAAAATACGGTTTAGTGCAAATTTGGATGCTCGATATCCCAGCGCTCATTCTAAACCTAATTTTAGTCGTTGTTCTTATTTTACCTTTGAGCAGGGTGGGCCGGTAAATACCGTGTGGTATATTCTGCCTAGCAAACGGTGACAAAGAGAGGGTAAAGACAGAGAAAATCTTGATTTAAAAATATATATTCCCCTTTACACGAACTATTTCCACCATGCCGCTACACATCAACCATGCCGCACCTACATACCAGTCCACACCCCACTCACACTCAACCAGTCTGGCAAACACTGATTTTCCAACACCCCGCCCCTATGTAATATTATTAAGCAGATAAAATTGATTTACAGCAATTTCCAATCAAACCTGTTTTCTCACAATCGTTTGAGCATTATCAATAACATTAAACAAACCACAAAACATTTGCAATTATATAGTCAAGGTCTGTTTAATTTAGTTCAATTAAAATTTAATTAGTATGCTAACATATACATTGAACGTTCATTCGGTTTTGTATCGCGCTTCTGTAAGAATGAATACAAACTTTATTCAGAAAATTCAGAGTAGCCAAAGAATTATTAATTATTTCCTGAAGGAAAAGAAAAAGAATCATGAAATTCACTAACAACATTAAGGAAACCATCGACAAACAAGGCCTAATATTATCATACAGTTTATCACTGTTGTTTGTATAACACTAAGGTTAACTCGTAATCACTGGAATGTGTATGCAACTAAGGTGTATATTTTATCACTGTTGTGTGTATGAATAAAAAAAGATTGTTCTAAGGTGTTCAAAGATCATGACGAGATATACAAACTGTGTCAAACTATACGTAATGAAATCATTAATAGGCCTTCAGATAGTACAGACAGCGCAAGTAATTTCGTAACCATTGATGTAGGGTCCACAATCCAGGCCCGCACCCACAAGACACCGGACCTCTGTCAGGTACAACAGCGAACCATCCTGATTCCCCCAGGTACCCGCTTTAGGAACCATCTCTCGGTCCACACACACAAATTCCGATCTTTTGTGTACGTTTTTCTCTGCCATAATATAACCAGCGTACTCCAAACGCCACTCTTGAGAAGGACACACGTTGCGGGCAGGAATCATAAGTTTGCTGGTACGGCCAGAGGGCGCCCTGCAGACTGCACAGGTCGGAGTATGGTCATGCATTGGTTGCATGCGTGAAGGACCAGTATTGACTTGGTATTCAGAGGAGTATATTAGGGCTCGTTCACCGTGTAGGGAGGTTTCTACTTCGTCATAGATAGGCTCTTCCGGCATACAGAGATAATTTGAGCCGCTACCACTTCCAGCGAAGGATGCACCTGCAATAGAACCTGAATAAATCACAAAGCAATGTAACAAATACAGGTAAACCCACTACAGTTCAAATTCATCAGAAACAAAAGTAAGCATGATGTAGGACCAATGACAACAACTGTTATTAGGCAACTCCGGAGAACGTCCAAGGACTAATTTCAAACCAGATACAAATTCCAACTTTGGTGGAGGGTGGCTATTAGTGCTACGGGCGTGGACTCAAACAGCAAGCCATGTGATATACAGCCTGATGACATAATCTACGACACCCTTCTACAGCACATGAGGGCATCTGAATGTTGCACTTTGGCTAATCCTCATGGTTGGTAATGGGATTACATAGCTCATTTCCCTAAAAAATTGACAGGGGCGTCGTGGTCTAGTGGTACGGCACCGGCATGTGGATCACATGGTTCGCGGTTCGAGGTCCGCACTTACAGTGAGTTGGTAAGACATATATCTAAATTTGTCACTCTCCACCCAGAAGAAGTAAATGTAAACTTGGTAAGATTTAATTCATGAAATGCTTTTAGTGCTTTTTTAGGGCTGCTAGACTAAATCCAGGGTAATTATAGAACTTGTAGGCACCTTGAGCATCCCATAGGATTGATAATTGTGCAATATAATTGTGGTTATTATTGCTACCTTAACATTATTGAACGCTAGTGGTCATTTTGTTATAGCATAACATTCAGTTTTTTTTTTTTAATCTCGCATATACTGTATAAATAAGAGTCAACATTACAATAACTCAAAGAAACTTGACATACCTTTGTTTGCATTCACTCAAACCCTAACCCATTCTTGTGCACTTAAGCTTTAGCCAGAGGGGCTATCGAATACATGTGATTCGTTTGTGGCGATGAAGACTTTTTTGTCGCACAACATCAGATTGATTAAGGATTACAGTAACGACTTTCGAAAAATGAAATCGAGGCTTAGTTAATACCCTATTGTGTGTGCCATCATGTTTTAAATACGTTGAAGCGTTCGCACATTCGAATATGACAGACGGACAAGGCTATTTAAATTGCCTGTTATTAATTTTCAGAAAGTTCTTGCGATCTTGTCAAAACATTTCCAGAGTTTTTCCCCGTGGAATATTACCCATCTGTACGAACCTGCATAGATGAGTTCTGCATCCTCAGGACACACATCGTTACCCCAGCGAATATAGATGACACCAGGGAGACTTGTCATGTTACCTACTGGACGCACTACCGCATCGCCGCCGGATTCAGTTGGGTTTGTTTCGTCGCTGGGTGTTTCTTAAGGTAAAATTTAAACATCCAGACGATTTATAGGAATCCTATAGATAAATCTAACAGTATTCCAGACGTTTGGCATCTACATTGGTTGTACAAAAAAATGCCATTATTAGTGGCAAATTCAATCGAGTTTATACAAACGGGATTCAGTTGTGTTTGTTTGGTCGTTACGTGAAGTGGGTTTTTCCTCAGTGAAATATTAAACATTTAAAAATGTCATGTATCAGAATCCATAGACGCAATCGATTTGATATGAATATAATCAATTATATTACATAACTTAATTTTTGTGTAATTTGCCGGGATTATGTTCTCGCCTTTATCAAAGACTGATTGTTGTTATAACATAATAATGTGAAAAGACACTCTAGAGAAACCTCCGACTTTTCGTCTCCATATCGTATTTTTTTTATTTACACCTATAGTATCTATTTGTTGTATAAATTGTCATAGACCGCACAGGAGTTACAATATCCAAATTATTTTTCAATAACTTATATTTTTATTCCGCTAGTCATGCAATTTCCGGCTTGAATATTTATCATGTCACAAATTAATATGAATGTTCTGAAACATTTGCATGTCGTGCTATATCGTGTCAGATTTATGTCGTTATAGACCTACCTTGGGGACTTGTCGGTGCATCCCGTCCGTCTCTCCCGTCCCTTCCGGCAACCCCCTGCGGGCCTGGAGGACCGCTTTGTCCAAGAACACCAGCAGGACACATAAAACATTGACCTAAAGAAGAAACAGGGAATATATTTCATATCAAGTTTAATGATCTGCGAGGCTTAAACATTCTGCCTCCATAAGCATAATAGCCCCATTTGAGGTTTATTCTCAACCTGGATGATAGTGGCCTACGTCATACGTTCCATTGATTATTTCATTTTTTTTCTAGTTGACGCTTGGATAATTATTTTAGTTTCGAATATTGATATCTCCTATTTTCGGACTAGAAGGGAATTACATGGCCAACCAACACGATCTATGGCTTAGGAAGTTAATAATGGCGTTTAGGGCTCTCTTATTTTTTATCTTTTATTCTAAACGCATATGTTAGCTTCAATGGTGTGTCTACTTTCGTAACGTACAATTTACTAGTACTGCCCTGTGTAATGCAGTGGTTTCCGATTTGTTTTTGAAAAATGTTGAGGTCGATTTCCTGCTTGTTACATGCTGGCTTTAAACTAGTCCAGATTAGTCCGTTCTTTGTTTTTATTCTTCTATCACACGCATCGATCCCACATACACCGCGGTCTCTCCACTGATCGCGCTATCCCCCCAAATAAGCCAGTTCACGGTTGCAGTCTGAGCATGAGCAGATAAAGGTCATTGCAGAACAAATTTTGAAATACACGGAGACGAAATACTGGATACGTGCTCATGAAAGTTATGCAACATTATTCATTCATGCACATTCAGTGCACTTCATGTTACACAGGTGGAAGTATTCTTTAAAAACGGGGGAACAAAGACTATTTATATAGCACCTCCATCGCTGTAGGACTGTGATTATTTCAAAATGTACAAGGTGGGACCTCTTCATGTTTTGAAGATCTGTGGATATTCGGGGTCATTGCAGTAAGGTGCTAACCGTGAACTGGTCTATTCCGGTCCACTACAGAATGAAAGGAATGGCTAGGTCTACTTTCCACGTTGAGGGTGTCTTAATTTTATTAGCTGATTGGACGCACGACCCGGAAATGGTATAGAGACTGGACGAGCTTTGAAGCCCCACTGTACTACTTGTAGCTACTTGTTCCCTCTTTATAGCAAACAATTCCTAAGCGGTGCCCGTTGGTCCCCCATAATCCCCTTTTTCTTTATGTTATTTGAGAGCTGGGTTGATGAGATAGCCACCTGTTAGTGACCACGCTGGGTGGTCTAATCCCTTTTAGCCAAGCTTGTACAGATGGGCTTTAAAGGTGCCTCATTGCCTAATGTTATTCATAGATGAGCCTTAATGTGCGATGGGCATTAGAGAAATCAAGAAACTTCTGGTCCCTATGTCATAAGATATGTTATCAATAACTAGTTACAATCTTAGGAAATGTTATTATAAGGAAATGGACCTGGTGTTCATACCAGAATACATAGGGCATGAATATGGTCCAGATGGGTTCCGACCCAGGCTTTGCTGCTCTGCGCCAGATGATGGGGTCGATGTCGGGAGAGCCGATGGCGAGTCAACTTGTCTTCGACGTCGTGTCTTTTCAGGTTCTCCCAGCTCAAACTCAGTCTCGACAGAGTCAGGAGTGTTAATCTTCGCCATCATTGATGGATTCTTCGCGACGAGTTCGAGAGTTGAGAAGGAACGGGTGATCTCAGCAACGGATTCCTACAAGATACAAATTTCCAAACGAAAATTACTTATACATACCCTCGATATTATGTTCTGTGATTAAGGTGGTGCCTGGTGTTGAATAACTGACGACTCTCTAATCATATGTGATGAAAAAATGCGAGAGAACAAAATGATATAGGATAAAACATTCTTTTACAATATGATTAACGGTAATCAACCATCCATGCAACTAAGATTTGCGTTGAGTCGTCAAACGAAAATGAGGAATTAATTCTTTGATGATATTGATTTTCCGTTTCCTGGTTTCTGAAATGTGACACAATTTTGAGTGATTAAAGGGTTGACGTTTGGTATTCAGTACATTAGTGGACTAACTCAGCTCACTTCAATTTTAATTTCAATTTATTTATGTTTGTAACAAAACATTACAAATCAATCATTTACAACAAATGTAGAAATACATATTGGAAACAGAGGGGTCCAATTAAAAGCAATGCTTTTACAAGTGTGGACACCTCACATGATACTTAAGAATAAAGGGTAATTAAATTAACAAGTCTGTAACTACAAAATGAACTACAGAATAGGGGGAAAGGGGATGCCAACAGAGACGAGAACGAGACAAGACAGTACTTTATATGACAAAGATAGAAGAACACGGTCAAAATACAAAAAGTAGACAATATCAAAAAAGTGAGAGATCGGGGTACAGAAAATAAAAACAGAATGATGAGCTGCATGTGGGGTTGAGAAGAAGATGACATACAATGCGTCGCGTACACACCGCATTCGGTTTGCGCACAGCGGCTGGCGTGGTCTTTCAGTCGCCATTTGAGGTAGCGTCAACTTAAAGGGATAGTTGAGTTTTGTGAGATAATGAAAAACTGAGTGTCAAATTTGGAAGAACATACTATTTAAATGATAAATCATCTTTGTTTGATCGAAATCGGTTCAGAGACGGCTGAAAAATAACGATTTATAATACTTGTGTACCACCACAAATATCAGATATTTTGAAAAATTGAAAAACCCGCTGAAAAAACGAAATAACGCTTTTTACATCGTATTTCAGCTAATGCCGATGTTGGCTTTTTTGTTGGCATTTTCGTGTTGCTTATATAACGCACAACCAGCCGGCCCTTTTATTGTTATTTTTAATTTAATAATTAATTAACGGTCACCATTATTTTTTTTTAAATGGAGTTGAATTGGTATGCTCGTATTGGCTAAATTTCACACATTTTGGGGTCTAATATTACCTTCATAGCAATTTTAGGTTCTAAAATGGTACTAGAAATGTCATAAGAATAAGAGCAATAACCATGCACTTTAAAGGCATTTGCGGTCTGAAAACAGAACTCAACTATCCCTTTAAAGGTATTATAAAGTTTTGGTATGGAGTCATGAATTTGGTTCAAATAGGAAACATATGCGATCCTACAAAATTCAGTGGTCGTTGTCGCGGTTGAAATCGAGTCTGAAGTGATGAAATTGTAAATAATAAACTCTTTATGTTGTATAGCTCCCTCTCAAGGTCAAGATATTAATTAAGCTATAAAACAATGTTTCTTGACTAAAATCGACCAATTGGCTTTTCCCGTTTGGAAATTATATATCACAACTGCATATTCTGAGATGTTCATGGTCGCAGCTACCATTGTATGGCCGTAGGCGCTATTTGAAATTTATCGAAATTTACCGGGAGCGCCGGTAAATTTTGACATTCAATTTTTCTCGAAAGCAGAAGTCTTTTGGGGGCTAATTTTTGTTACTGCTTAAAACACACGCACAGGGGCATCTAAATATTTCAAAACTGTAAAGAATCTTTATCCAGCCAATGTTCAAAATTTCCCCAAACTTTGTATTACTTTTAAAGGGTGACTAAATTACAAATTTATGTTGACTTTTGTTCACCTGTAATAATGTATACATCACATATCTTTTGACTTATTGATGTACATTATGTCATATATTTTATATCATTTTCTATATTATTTTTTTTCTACCTGCTAGGCTCCACCCCTAAAAAAATAATTCAAAAGTAAATGACTTCTGTGACATCATC